>STHB01018397.1:0-12332 GCA_018908115.1 Anopheles rivulorum
GAGCGGGGGGAAACCAGCATTTGCTGGTGCCCCCTGCATTTTTTAGTTCCTGTTAAAACAGGCTGTGCACTACTCTATACGTTTCTTGTGTTCTCTTTAGTTTTGGTGTCTGCACCACAAAACAGTTGGATCCCGATCGCACCAACACACTTGAACTAAACGTCCGCACACAGAAACACCGAATTCCAAAACTGAGTGACACACTTTAGGACGGGAAGACAACCACTCGCGTTGACGTCTCACCAGCAACTCGGATGGTGCGTGTGAATGACCTCCGAGCGTCTGGAGCGTGTGACCGATAGGAAGGTGACACTAGTGCGTTTAAATGGGAGGAAGGGAGGGGGGGGGGGGGGGGGGGTAGTTTGTTACTTAAAATTCACTTATCACAATCAAAAGAACTGATGCCGATGGAGAGCAGAGGCTCACGAGAGAAAGGAAGAGAGAGAGAGAGAAAGGAAGAGAGAGAGTGTGTGTGTCGCATTGTAGAATATATATCTTCCCATGCTCGAGCCCACCGAACCTCTACAGCGGTGGTAATAAAGTGACCATATACAGGGAAAACGAGATTTATTTTTGGCATCCTCTTCCGTCTGCCACTCTCCCTCCCCCCCCCTTGTCCTCACCATATGGGTGGCACTTCCGTCTTTCGTGCCAGCAGCAGCAGCAACAGCAGCATGATATGTGGTTCCCAAAATGGTACAGGCATGCTGTTATAATCGTTGTAGCCTCTAATTGGTTGCCAACAAATCGAAACAAGAAATTACGACGTCAGAACGAGCAGAAAACAAAAACCCAACAGTCATACAGCAACAATACACACGTTGAAAGTGTTGCACTACAAAACCACCTTGCTTGGTAGCGTAGCAGCACACAAAAAAGGGTATCGCTCCTTGCTTTTGCCGTAATCGATATTCGATCTTTCGCGTTGTGCGACGTCAACGGTGAGCACGGCACACACCGTTGCGAGTGTTTTGTGGTGTCCACCCACGAGATTGTCCACTTGCGGGACAGTTTCTGCCGGTTGAGGCACACGCCACCTGCTACCGTGATTTCTGTCGCACATCGTCTCTGTGTATCTCTGTGTGTTTTTGTGTATCTATAATAAAAAAATTTAATACCATAACAACGAGGGAAGAAGAAGAAGAAGGAGAAGGGAAAAAACAACATCGTGTAGGGAAAAAAGGAAGAAAACACGCCGAGACACGGGAGAAAGCATCCGACCTGACTGACGCAGAACACATCGTACCGATCGCTCTAGAGCTGGTGCACGTACAAATTTTGACGTAAATTCGGGCAAAAAAAAAACACCCACACACAGATGCGATATAAATCATGCCCAGACCGGTGCAACGATCGGTTTCGAGTGGTCTGAGCATGTTCCAGTGGAAGCCGACTGGTTTATGTTTCTCTCGTCGGGTACATTTAATGTACAAGTAACTAAGGATGACGAAGCTACCCCGTAAGCAAAATCATTGTATCGCAGTAGGCAGGTTAAAAAAATCACGACCACATCCTAGGATCCGAGCAGTAGTACGAAATCCTTCGAAAGTTTGAGTAGTAATACCTGGTCCGCTGTTTTTTGTGTTTGTTTGTTTTGTTTGCTGGAATTTGCCTCGTGCCACAAGGTGTATTTTTCTCTGTTGTTTGATTGTTTGTTCTCGATTAACCGTCCCGATTTCTTTCGCTCCTCGTGTGTCTTCGTTGCGGCCGATAAGATAACACAAGTGTGGGAATGTGCCGCTCGTTTGAGTCTGTTTGTGTGTGTGTGTGTTTTCTTTTTTGGACAATCATTTTTGTATTTACCGTTGGGTGGTATTTACTTTTACTATCATCGCCCCAAAAAAAAAAAACGCAGCCACAGACTAAGGGTTGCTGGTTGCTGGTGCAGGAGTTTGACGTGAACGTAAGCGCAATCGGGTTGTGTGATAAGAGCCAGTACGCAACCTATGCTGCCTATCTATTTTTAATGTGTAACTACTGTACCCGTACCAACGGGCTGACCACTTTTTTCTTCTTTTTGGGAATGGGAAAAAAAGCATTCAACTTTAACAGAAACTGCGCATCTAACTGCGGCTGATGAAGGTTTTGATAATGTACCGGAATGCAATTAGCTTTTAGTTCATGCGTAAATGCGTCTTCTACACTATCAATCAATCAAGTTAATGTGGATATTTGCTAATATAATGTATATACTGTATGTAATATCCTTCCAATCGATAAGAGTACCAGAACCCCTTAGTAGTAGTAGTAGTAGTGGTAGTGTAACTATTGTCTTTTGACACTAATCGGGTCTTCTCGGTCATTTTGTTTAGTTCTGTATTTTCAAACTTAAGTAACTTATTGAAGGAAACTGTACTCAGATCTGAAAGTATCAACATGAATTTGATATAAAAATGAAGAAAATGAGTGCATAAAATTGGAAGTTTATTCTTTATTTCCAATTTCGAACGGTCAAAACTGTTCTGGTCATGATCTAAAGACGCATGTTTCGGTATCGAATCCCTCAGAACAGTGCAATTATGCGGATATCATTATTAGTACGATGAATTATTTAGCACTGGTTCGGTCCAAGTGGCAATTTTCCAACTCTGGTCGTACTAGTGTTCTATGCCACTGTTGGTGAATGCCCCATTGGCACGTTAGTATCCATACACAATCACAACCACACACGTAACTGATAAGGGAAACATCTCGTGTCTGCTGTAACTGCCCTGCTGTCTTTATGAATTTAAGTTTTCGAGTGGAAATGTTAGTTATACTACAATGTTAGAAGACAGTTTTTATTTAGATAAATGTCGATTTCTATAGGTTGATAAATAGTTTAAAGCTAAAATACTATTTATTTTAAATTGCTTGTTTATTTTTCGTTTTTCTTTTCATATTTCAACATTAAACTATAATTAATATTCATCAACGCCCTCGTCTCACTTTCCCTTTCCAGCCGGTATGATGGAACACATCCGCAGCGGTAAAGTTGCCAACGTTTGAAGCGACTGCCCCATTTTGTGACATGCCAAGGATTTAACGAAGCGGAACAAAGCCTGGGAAGCGTCGTGTAACCGAAACCCAAATTCCCAATTTGTTCTACGGCTTCGCAGCCCCGAAAAACTCCGAACCCAGCCAGTGAAAGTGTACGGGGCACGGAATCGATACGAGCCGGATAAGTACGTGGCGTGGCGGTGGATACAACCTAAACCGCTAAAACCCCGGGAGGGAGGGGAGCCGGCGGCATACTTGGCGGACGGGCGAGACGCAACCGATGGGCGAATATGGCACACTGGACACGAACACCATCACCAGCAGTAGCAGTGCGTCCTCACTTACGTCAATTCTGATGCCGATGCCGATGTCGATGGCAGCTGCCCCACCACCCACCACCGCCATGTCGGTAACCGCGCCCGGTGGTAAACCGACGCCATCTTGTTCCTCGTCGGGCGCACCGGCACCGACCGGTGGCGGTTCACCGTCCGTCGCGATGGTACTGGCGGCCGCCGCCGCAGCAGCAGCAGCCGCATCATCCAACACCACCACAACGAACCAAATGCCGTGCAATCACGTCCAAACGTCCGCGTCCTCGTCGTCGGTGGAATCGGACAGCTACCATTTTTATCACAAATCCACCGGCGGCAGCGGTGGCAGTAATGGGCTGCCGGTGATCGGCAGCAGCACCGGCGCCAGTGCTACCAGCGGCCATCACCACAACGGGACCGGTACCGTCAAGGCCAGTGGGCGGGTGGGTGCCACCGGTCACGAATCTACGTCATCGGCTGGTGGGTTGCCACGACCGTCGGTGGTAACGGGTGGTGGCACCGGTACCAACACCAGCACCGGTGGTGGTGGCAGTGGTGGTGGTGGTGGTGGTGGTAGTGGACGGGTGAAGTGCAAGGATCCGATACGTGTCGGTTTCTATGAAATCGAGAAAACGATCGGCAAGGGTAACTTTGCCGTGGTGAAACTGGCACGCCATCGAATTACCAAAAACGAGGTACGTACACTACCGCATACCTGCAAGCCAGTATCATTCGTATGTCTTCCTTAACCAGCTTATATTCGGCTGGGGGTGAGAGGAAATGCAACCTCTTTTGTTGTGACTTTGCATGACTTTGTTTGCTGAGGGTTGGCCAATTTCGGGCCGCATTATTGGCCGTTGTTGCAATTTTGTACAGAGCTTCTTAATGTCTCTCTTAAAGTCTTGGCGAAAAACTCTAGTAATTGATTGGTCTTGAGGTCTGGTGCATAGGGTGGAAACATTTCCAGCTATCCGAGGTCCTGACGAGTCACTTAAGACGAGTTGGAATTGTTCTGATAAAGCACAAACGCTTCCAATGCAATTAGCCATTCAGAAGCAACTCATAGTATACAATTTTCTGCAAGTCCCACCAAAAATATAGTATAACCCTTCCTCGCAGTTCGCTTTGGTTTTAACAACATTTTTAATCTGCTCATCGTTTTCACACAATTGGGTCATATTTGAAGCCATTTTCAAACACAAAAACTGTGAAAGCCGTTTCTAATCTTCCTTCGTGCGAATTATTTAAAACGATTTTATGATCAATCTTTAACTCCTGGACAATGCTCCGACAGCTTGGCGACAAAGACCTTCGCACTTTGTTTATTTCCCGGCCTTTTTTCGCATTCTAGAAGAAAAAAAACATGAATTCCTTTTTCCCCCAAGCCTAATGTATGTGTACACACGTGTGCATGCGAAACGCTGACCATTTAGACCGTGCTGTCAACAATGCCCCAGGACAAAGTATTAAATGCTTAAACGAATGTGTGCCCGTATGATGGAATCCTTCAGGGACCAATTAATACCTGTCGTGGTCAATCGGTTGTGGGCTTTATGGGTGCGTGCGTGTGTGTGTCCACCGTTTGCCTGTCCTTGGGAGAAAAAAAGCACCCGCTGATAGAAAGGGATACCGATCCGAGCGCCGTATTGCGTGCCAAAGAAGGAAACACGGCCATACCCGTCAGAGAACTTTTGCCATCCAATGCTGAGGACGAAACCGTTCGGTTCGGTACCATCCGCTTAGCCCTTAGTTCTCAGATGCCATTTGCTCGGAACGACTGCCAAACATAATGTGCTTCCGACAGGAAAGTAGAAGAATGTAATTAGTTAGACTATTTCGGGACCACAGCATCGCACGGCTGAGGCGATGGATGTGTGTGTGTTTTTTTTTCGTCTTTTCTCCTCTTTCGGTCAATTGGGTGCTTAACGCCGGGTTCGTGGAAAACATTCTTAGCGAAAATGCGAAACAAAGATGGATGCACGCTTCCAATTGCGCTTGTTGATAGGATACGATCTGTAAGCGAGTAGGTGTATAGCGATGAGGGTGAACCGTGTTCCGGGGGTCTTTAGGAAGAACTGTCTTGGAAATGTTGTTCCGATCTGTTGCTTCCGAACCAGCTGCCAAGGGGAAATAAAAGACATTGCGAGTTCCTCGTACTAAATGCGTTTATAAATGAAGTACTAATACTAATCTCTTACTTATTTGTCCACCTTTCTTTACAGGTAGCAATTAAAATTATTGACAAATCCCAGCTGGATCCTGGCAACCTGCAGAAGGTGTACCGTGAGGTTGAGATTATGAAACGCTTAGACCACCCGCACGTCATTAAATTGTACCAGGTGCGTTCGGTGGCCCGGGGCCCGAAAGGTGTCCGACCACTACTGCAGACGACATTAATATGCAACCGTGCTTGTTGTTTTCTTGCTTCTTTCACTTCGTTTTTTTCCACAGGTTATGGAAACTCAGAGCATGATTTACATAGTCTCGGAGTATGCTAGTCAAGGTGAAATTTTTGGTAAGTTCGGGACCAAACTCCACCCGTTACAGTCGGCACTAGATTTGGTGTACCGTTTTTGTTAGCATTCTAGCAAATGGCAAATACTCGCTAGTGGCGAGTTGTGGCCGTATGGTTTCATGAGTTTGTTACTGATTCGAACGGCAGATTAGTGGATCGGCCATCGAAAATGCAGATTTTGGGTAACAAGTTCGCTCGCTTTACGATCGTACCAAAGTTTGTCGACATGCATAGTAATTAAGGTCGGGCAAAGTGGTCCAACCAGTCTGGTGGCCACCTTTTTTTTGGAGGAGTACGGTCTATACACCACCGTTTTGTGGCTTGTAATTATGGCTTTTCTTGTTGTATTCATACCATTCGCATTCGCATTACCACACTTACTTACAGATTACATCGCAAAGTATGGACGACTTAATGAACGTGCAGCTAGAAATAAGTTTTGGCAGATCCTATCTGCCGTAGAATATTGTCACAATAAGGGAATAGTACACAGAGATCTTAAGGTTGGTAGGGATACGCTAATGTACAACCAAATCCAACCAAACGTTAACCATTACGTGCACTCGCGCAATGTTTCCTTTGCAGGCTGAGAATCTATTGCTGGATTCGAAGATGGACATAAAAATAGCGGACTTTGGGTTTTCCAACTTTTACAAAAAGGGCGAACTGCTTGCCACGTGGTGCGGTTCACCACCGTACGCCGCGCCGGAGGTGTTTGAGGGCAAACGGTACACCGGTCCCGAAATTGACATATGGGTAAGCAGAATTTGCTTTGCTGCCACCGTGCCATTGTCCAAGGTAGTTTTATCTATCTCTTGCTTACAGTCACTCGGTGTGGTGTTGTACGTGCTGGTGTGCGGCGCATTGCCTTTCGACGGATCGACACTGCAGTCGCTGCGGGATCGTGTACTGTCCGGCCGCTTTCGGATCCCATTCTTCATGAGCTCTGGTGAGTAATGGAGAATTCAATCCCGTTTTGTTCACCTTAATTGTGAACGTGCATTGTTCGCTGCAGACTGTGAATCCCTCATACGGAAGATGCTCGTGCTGGACCCTTCGCGGCGATTCTCCATCGACCAAATCAAGCGACACCGGTGGATGATGGTGGAGCTAATCGACACACCGAAGATTAGCAGCATCGTCATCAACGGTAACGTCAGTGAGGTTAGCGCGCTGGAAACGGAACCGAACGAGCAGATACTGAAGATCATGCAGAACTTGGGTATCGATATACTCAAGACGCGGGAAAGCCTAAAGGTTTGTGCAACTGGCGCTGGAGAGCAATTTTAGGGCGTAAGGAGGGGGGTTGTTTTTTTAACCGCAACCGGTTTTCTTTAGCTTCACAGCTACGATCACTACACAGCTTTCTATCTGCTACTATTGGAAAGACTGAAAAGCCGCACGATGTCACATGAGAGTGGGAACGCCGTCGCTGGTTGCATCGGGGGTGGAAAATCGGCCATCCACGAAACGCAACGCCGCCGTCCCAGCAACGTTGCCGAGCAGGCAATGCGAAAGCTTGCGATCAGTACGCAACACAAGTAAGTGTTTCACAATGGCCGCTGCAACGCTGAAAGCATTTTCAACTTACGGAACCTTCGTTTTTGCTTTGTCCGACTAACTAGGGCTGACCAATCTGGTTCCTCGCCGAAACATCAGCAACAAATCTCACCCGCAATATCATCCGGCATGAGCAACCATAGCTCGGAAACGCTGCACGGTTTGCTTAGCGCCCAGGTGGGCTCGGGCGTACCCGGTGCGCTACCGGCGATGTCAACCGGCGTCATAATGCTGCGCGATACGAGCATCCGCGAGCAGCAACCGGTGCTGAAGGATAGCTCCTACTTTCGCGGCGTATCGTACACGTCCAGTTCGGGGTTTACGGATGCATCGCTCTACCAGCTGGCGTCGCTGCGGGAGCGTGACTGCAGCTCGACATATCTTACCGGGCCCGGTACGGTCGGGCTGCTACCGTCGTCGCTGTCATCGAATGTAGCGGCCACGCTAGCCGCATCGGCAACGTCACGCGAATCGAGCTCGATCGTGTTGCGCGAGTCGGGCATACTGTCCAATCGGATCTCCTCGACGCGGCTGCTGTCGAGCAACATCGACAAGCGCATACTGCAGCAAAGCACGGAAGACTGCCGACGGTTGCTGCAGCAGGTAAGTTTAACCTCACCGTAATGCACCGTGGTGTAGCCGGTAAGGTGTACAGTTCGTACTTTGCACGTAGGTCGTTGTAAGTGTTGTAAGTGTTGATTTAGCGAAACAATAGCCAGTAAGTAGAAGCAAACAAAAAAAAAAGTAATGGGGGAAACATGTTGCAAGGTAAGGATTGCGTATTGCGCATACTTACAATACTGCAAGATCGTAAGGATGATCGTGAATAGGTAGAATAGTACACGCACGTTTGCAGTGTAGTAGAACTGGAGCAAAACAAAGAAAAGACTTAATAAAGGCATAAACGATCGTTTGATGCAATAATTTTTTTTGTTATATTTTGTTTTATGAGTTTTACCATTAAGAAGGTTAGACAATTTCTCTTCAGTCTGGTTGTAGAAAGGATGTGTAAGGATAAATGCGCTCGTGCAAATATCACCTGTTTGGTAACATGTAGAATCACTCCGGTTAGTAGTAGTGGTAGTGGTAGTAGTAGTTCTGCAGTAGATGAAAACATTCTATTGCTAAGGCAAGATACGTGCAAAAAGGTTTGATTTGCTTTTCTTTTTAATTCCTTTTCAAGGCACGTCCGGTGTCGATGGGTGAATCCAATCGGTATACGAAACCACCGTCCCATTCACCGGTCAACAACGATCTCCACCAGGCGTCCCAGCCGCAACAGTCGACGGTGACGGCGACCATACCGCAGTCGCAACGCTACTCGGATCCGCTGAATGGTTTCAGCAAAGACTATCTATGCAACACCTCGTCCGCAGGGAACGAAACGTCGATCAATGTACCGCCGTTCAAGGACTACATCAACAACATGCAAACCTATTCGTACCTTCAGCATTACGAACCGAACCTGACGGTGAGCAGCGCGTCCGGGAGTGGCCATACAGCAGTGCAAACCACATCCATCACGGCACAGTACAGCTCCAGCACCGACGAAGGATGTGAGACAGATCTTGGAGGTTTGTACCGAAAACGAGGTTCCACACAGACCTTACAGGACACATTTTAATCGTTTGTCGGTGTCGCTTCTTGTTTTTTTTTGTTTGGCCATTCTAGACGAAGATGTGCAGCAATCAATCGACAAGTCAATTCAGCGGCTCAATTCGTTCGCCAGCTCTAGCTCATCGAGCGGCGTCGTGACCAACATTCATCCGAAGAGCTTAAGCCAAAACCTGAGCTGCGATTCGTCGCGCAGCAACTTTTCCACGTTCGAAAGCTTGGATCTCAACCTGTCCGACTGTGCGGAGCTGGCGGGCAGTTTACCATCCTGTACCGCCACGACGGAAGCGTACGAAAGTGTGGCGAAAGATGAAGGTACCTACAGGTCGTTCTGATAATTATTCGATTTTTTTTTTCGAATAGTTCGGTACACGTTAAACGAATGAATGTTTGCTTTTTGTTTGTTTGTAGCATCATTTCGTGCCGTTACGAGTGCGGCCTGCATCAACCAGCCGCAGTGCGTGTACGCGATGTCGGACAAGGTGGTTAGTTCCTTCCTGCGTGCCAACACGGTGTACCAGGATGTGCATAATGGTGACCATCGCAGTATTACCCGCTCGCCCGTAGACTTTCGGTAAATGGTTCAAAACGCTTCTCCCAGCTAAACATGCGTTAATTAATCAATTATCCTTCGTACCATTTCATCCCCGTTTTAGAGAGGGCCGGCGCGCGAGCGACGGGCTTGTTACGCAAGGTCTGGTGCACGCGTCGGAGCATCCGCTCAACTCGCCGGTCGCGTTCAACAGCCAGCGATTGAACGAAACGTGCAAGGCGAAGGGCGTGCTGGAGCTGCACCTGCTGCAAAAGGAGGCCGCCCAGCTGAAGGTGAAGTATCAGGCGAACGTGCCCCAGGACGAGCTGAACGTGCGCCAGCTGCAGCACAGCCAGTTCCGGGTGAATCCGCTCGAGGGGCTCATCCTGAAGTCGCTCTCCGCCTCATCGCACGGCAGCGCGTGCCTGGACGCGGCGAACGGTGGCAATGCCGGCTACTACAACAAGGTGGCCGACTACGTTGGCCTGTCGCTCGGCATGAAGGCGGCCACGGTGGGTGCCGCGGCCGGCGGTGGCACCGACCAGCCGATGGGCAAACTCGACGCGGAGCAGCTGTTGCTGCGGGCAGGCGTCGCTCGCTCGGACCAGCTAAGTGCTGCCGCCGTACAGCAGCTGCAGCAGAAGCCGCCGCTGCAGCAGCAGCTGATGCAGCACCGGTTGCTGCAGCAGAAGCGCCAGATACTGCAGAAGCAGGGCGCGATGGAGGCGGGCCTCAGCCGCAGGCAGATGCTGCGGCAGCACAGCTATAAGATCGCACAGCAAACGCAAATACTGCCGCCGCTGCCGTACGGCGAGCTGGCCGAAACGGTGGATGGTGCCGGCTATCCGACGCTTCAGTCCGTGCGCGAAACGGCCATCCTCGAGACGGAACCGGCGCAAGGGCTGAAGGATCCGCTGGATCTGTACAGCCATCTGCACGCTCACCACGCTTCGCACCTGCACCATCAGCAGCAGCAGCAGCAACAGCAGCAGCAGCAACAACAGCACGGTCTCGGTGCATCACACGCCGGTGTACATCTGGCGTCGGATCGGGGCACACTCTGCTCCTGGAGCACCCTGCCGAGCTCGATGAAAACGTGCCAAATCAGTGACGGAACGTCCGCCGCCGACAGCCCGTGGAATGTGGCCGCACTCTATCACCAGGTACATACCACACAAAAGTAGTAGACAGCTCTGTGCTAGAACCATCCACCATCCAGGCACGTTCCACCAGCGATCCACCATTCATTAGCCACATATAGCCATTGTCCATTGTTTTGGTGGGGCTCATTAGAACGGGGAGTCCTCCCTCATTAGTGTTTCCGGTTGTTTGGTCGGTTCCTGCTTAGATGCTGGTGTATGTTACGTTTCTTTCTTTTTTTTCTGTTTTGCTGGTATATAAATAGACGAGTACGTGCCAGTAATTGAATTATTAACGATACCCAACGATTGTGCAAGTGTTCCTGCTGGTCTAGTGCGTTAGTGCAAAGTCATGCTTACAGCTACCACGAATGTAGATACAGCAGTGGCTGTGTGTGCTGATAGATGCCTAGCCTTCCTGTATACACACACACACTCATACACACACACACTCATACAGACACCATTTTGTTTGTGTTACTTATTGTCAACAGCATTATCGTCCCGTGTTTAGCTCGTTGTAGCTGTTATGATACAACTACCATAGTTACATAGCATAGTTTGTTCGTTCGTCTGTGCATTATCGGTTTCGTTTTGCCTAAACCCAACGCTTAAGGGTATTTGCAATGCAAAATAAAATTAAAAAAAAAACATACAACAATAAACATGATTAACCGTAACTAATAACACATTTCTCTACCGTCCTGCTCAACCGCGACAGCCATGTTTGTAACGTAATAAACGAATAAAAAAAGAAACAGTAACAATTGTAACAAAAAGGAGTGCCAGAAGAAAAACGTACGTCTTGATACGTTGCTTTTGTAAAGCGCGCTGCACAAAATCAAGATGGAAGCTAAATATGCGCGTCAAAACACGACAGATGTGTTCAAAATGCATTGCTATTATGCTTTTGTAATGCTTCGATGCCCGGGGGAGGGAAAACGAAAGGGCAGCAGCATTTTAGTAACAAACGCATCTTTTGCTATCGAAAGCTTTACATTTGGCTTGTACATTTTTTGTTTGTTTAATAATTCCACTTTTGTTTCGGTACTCGAAGCTTGCACGAACGAAACCACACGTTTTAAGTTTTTGTGTTTGTGTTTTAGTCAGCCGTTTGATATGTTTTATGTTATGTTTTGTTCTGTTTGCATTTTTAGTGCCACCCCCCCTATTGTGTTATGTTTGCCATTTATTCCAATTAAGGTTTGCACCCATTTTTTATCAGTTAAAATCAAAACAAAACAAAACCAAAATATCGTTTTCTAACATTAGTTGTTAAGGCTGCCTATATAGTAATGTTTGTTGTTTACCGTAGCTTTCGATGTGTTTTCGTTAGGTCGTTGTGACAGTAACAATATATCATTCCGATCATTAGTACGCAAACGGTTAATCGTTAGCATTGTATTTATAAAACAAAAAACAAACCAAAACAAAACGATAACTATTACCAAGCGAAAAGAATTGCTACCAAATGAAGCGAGTATACGTTCCGTGTATCGTCCTAACAGAATGTACCGACCGGCCCGTTGTATTCCGCATCGCAATGGATCACGCCGCACACGTCCACGATCCAGCATTCGATGCAACTGCCGCTGAGTGAAAGCCCCATACCGGAGCTTGCCGAGCAGATGGAGTCGATTTGAGCAGTGAATGTTTTGTTCGGTGCACACGGTTGCGAGCGT
>STHB01018414.1:0-12330 GCA_018908115.1 Anopheles rivulorum
CATTCGTCCAGAAGCCGTCGCTCATCACGCGCATCCGCATGTGGTTCGGCGGCGCGCCGCTACCCGACGCCGCCTATGCGCTCGCCGGCCAGTCGAGCCTGCTCGCCGACCAGATGCGGCTGCTGAACCCCGGCCACTGGGAGATCGTGCAGGGCCGCGCGGGCGCCGGCAGCAAGGTCGATGCCGAGCAGCGCCGGATCGTGATCGACGGCGGCCTGCGCCACGCCGGCACGATCGTCTACGTGCTCGCGCACGAGATCGGTCACGCGGTCGACGTCGCCACGAACCGGCTCGACCTCGACACCAGCAGCCCCGACGCGTACGTGCAAAGCACGCTGCTCGCCGAAGCGCGCGCGCAGGCCAACGCGTTCGCGGTACGCAAGCAGATCCTCGAATCGACCGGCGTCGACATCGCCGAGCATGCGGTCCTTCCGGACGCGATCGCACGCGAAGCCGACCATGTGATGCCCGGCGACGCAGCGGGCCTGGCGCGCCTCGCCGACGCGTTCGGCAACGCGCCCACGTCGCTGCCCGGCAACCCCGTCTATCGGGCGCTGTACCGCGCGCAGGCCGAGCAGGCGCTGCGCGACGGCGCAGCCGGACGAACCGGCGCGGTACCGCGAACGATGCCGTCGATGATGATGTGGCCCATGCCGGACCCGTCGTCCTTCTTGCCGGCCACGCCCGCGCTCGCGCCCGAGTCGCGCGCGGCCGACTGGCTCGACGCGCACGGCAAACGCGACCTGAAACGGATCGACGGCACGCAACTGGCCGACATCCGCGACCTCGCGCAATACGCAGGCCCCAACGCACACGTGCTGATCGCGAAGCATGTCGACCGGCCGGCGGACGACGGTACGCATCCGCAGCCCGAGTTCGTCGCGAGCCTGAAGACCGACGCACACGGCCAGCCCGGCCAGGTCGAATCGGCCGATCCCGGCGGCGCGCCGTCGCACGACGTACGCGACGCGGTCTATCCGGGTACGCGTCCGCGCAAGCGCAACGGCAGCGAAACGCCGCATGAAACGCGTGCGAAATTCGACTTCTACCTGTCGCCGGTATCGCTCGACGAGCTGCGGCAATTCGGCGGCGCGGCGAAGGTCGAAGCCATCGACTCGAAGCGTGTCTGGCATGCCGAACCGTCGGGTGAAGCGCCCGCGCAAGCGGTCGTCAAGCAGATCGGCGAACTCGCCAAGGCACCTCAATTCAAGCGGCCCAAGGCGGCCGCGAAGGCCGCGGACGACGGCGCGACGATCTTCGCGGTCGACAGGAAGACCGGCAAGGTGCTCGGCTACGCGACGCGCAAGCAGGACGGCAGCGGCTGGACCTATCACGAGAAAACCTCGGTCGGCGACGCGTCGATCGGCGAGCAGGATCTCGGCACCGCATTCCGCCGCCGCGCACGCGGCCTGCCCGACGGACGGCGCGGCGTCGTGTTCGTGCCGTCCTCGCTGCCGGAATCGGCGGTGTCCCGCTACGGCGGCTTCGAGCCTGCCGAGCGGGCGCTGCCGGTCGCCGAGCAGAAGCCGCCGCCGCTGAAACTGAGCGACCGCGTGCAACGCCGGCTCGGCAGGATCCAGTCGGCCGGCAAGCCGCCTGCCGGGGCGACGCCGCTCGCGCATCGGTGGATCGCGCCGAACCTGCTGCCGGAATCGGCCGACGACGTACACGACTTCAGCGGCGCGAACACGCTGCATCTGCGGCGCGTCATCGATTTCGGCCAGGTCGGCCGGGAGTACTTCATCTACGTCTATGGCACGGAAGGTGCGCTGATCGATACGCTGCACCGGCCGGACGGCATCCTCGCGACACGCGACGGCACGCTGCAGTGGTTCGACGATGCCGCGCATTTCAACGACACGGGCAAGCCCGGCGTCGATCTCGACAAGACGAAGATCGGCGGCGGTCCGGACGGCTCGAACCGGCATTTCCTGGTGACGCGGCTCGACCCGGCCGCATTCGCCGCTCGCACGAAGCCGACGCAGTTCGATGCCTATGCGTTGAAACAGAAGGAACTCAACGAGCAGTTGGAGAAAGCCGCCGCCGAATCGTCCGCGCCGTTCGGCGAACTGGAGAGCCGTATCACGGCCGAACTGACGGCCGCGCAGAACCAGCAGGCCCGGCTGGCCAACGCCCCCGCGCCCGGCGCACCGGCCGCCAGCTCGCCGGCGAAGCCCAAGAAACAAGTACGCAACAAGGGCAAGAAAAACAACCAGAACGTGCCGGCGATGCCGGCGCCCACCGCATCGCCGGCGCGCCCCGCCGGGGAGCCGTTCAGCATCAAGACCTATCAGCCCGGCCTGTCGAGCGCGACGATCGCCGAATGGATCCTCCGCTTCGGCAAAGCGAAAGTCGACAACTGGTTCCCCGAGCACGAGCGCGTCAAGGCGTTCGCAGGCCGGACCGGCAAGCCGCTCGACCTCGGCACGACACGGCAGGTCATGATGGCCGACAGCGTGATGATGAAGGCGCTCGGCATCCCGTTGCGGCTCGCGCGCGACGCGTCGAGCATGCCGTGGCGCGGCCCGCTGTCGCGGCCCGACCATGCCGCCAACGTGCTGTCCCGCCACGCGAAAAGCGCGATCACCTATCTGTCGGTCGCGCGGGCCGCGGACCGGCGTGCGCTGCAGGCCTACGCACGCGCGAAGGTCGAGATCCAGGATCGCATCGCGCTGATGGCGCGCGGCTTCACGCTGCGCGACGACCCCGACGAGATGCTCGCGCTCGTGAAGCGCTATGGCGGCGCCATGCCGGTCGTGTCGGTCGCGGTCGATCCGCATTCGCTGGCCGCCGCGCTCGGCAGGAAACACGACCCGGCATTCATCCGCCGCGTGCGCGAACTCGGCAAGCTCGACCACGCGAAGTTCGACGAGGCGAACGCGCGTATCGACATCGACGGCACGGGTCGCCAGCTCGAACTCGACGATCTCGACCACCTGTACAAATGGCTCGACGCGGCGTCCGAAGGCGGCTTCGTGCTGCGCCTCGAAACCGCGCCGTCGCGCGCGCTCGTGTCGGCGGAAGACCAGCGCACGCTCGCGGGTACCAACGACGCGTATCACGACTACGTGCGCACGTTCGATGCACTCGAAACGTGGGCACGCGGCAACACCGACGCAAACGCGCCGCATGTGATGGTGACGTTCCACGGCTGGGACGCCGTGCTCGAACCGGTGCCGGGCGATGGCCACCTGAAGCTCGTCGAGGCCGTGCTCGAGCGCAAGGAACTCGACTGGGTTCACCTCGGGCTGTCGTATGCGACGCACGGCTCGGACTTCGTCGCGAACCAGGACCTGACCGCCGCACTCGCCCGCAAGCTCGTCGACTACAAGCTGCACGCGCCCGACAAGCTGGCGCGCCTGCACGGCGCCGACGCGCTCACGCGCGTGTTCGAACGGGTCGGCACGCAAACGCTCGCGAACCAGCACCAGGTGCTGTTCGCCGAAGTCGAACGCGTCGGTCTCGCGAGCGGGATGACGCCCGACCAGCTCGCCGCGCTGCGCGCCGACCTGTACGAAGGCCATACGACCGCGCTGATGGACCGTGCACGGCAGGCGACGATCACCTATGCAAAGGACAACTACTGGAACAGGACGGACCCGGCCAACCGGGCCGAATTCCGCGCACGCGACGCCGGCAACCGCTGGCTGGACAAGTACGCGCAGCCCGACACCGAACGCAAGATCGAGGCCCACGCGAACCCGAATGCATCGAGCACCGCTTTCTGGCGCGCGGTGGCGGCCGATCCGTCGCTCGCGATCGACGACACCAAGCCGGTCCTCGTGAACCGCGACATCGCCGCGCAGCCGAGCTACCAGCGTGGCGACGCGCAGCAAGCCGCACTCGCGCAGCTCAACGCGCTGCGTGTGCACCGGCCGTCGTTCGGCAAGCGCGACTGGGCCTGGTCGCTCGGATTCGGCGGCACGGTCGCCGGCGCCAGCTCGCTCGTCGCACTGAACGTGTTCAACGGCATGAACATGATGAGTTCGGATGCGCTGACCCACGCGAACACCGCGCTCTTCGTCGGCGCACGCGCAGGCCGCGTGTTCGGCGCGATGCACCAGGGCGCCGTGCAAAGCCTGCAGAGCGGCGACCCGCGCGCGGTGCACGACGTGCTCGACCGCCTGCAGCGCTCGCTCGCGCAGCAGCTGAACGCGCCGGTGCACGAATACAATCCGGCGCGGCTCAAGCAGCTCGACCTGCTGACGAACGAGACGCGCGTGAAGGCAAGCCACCTCGTCGAAATGCATCGGCAGGGGCTCATCGGCTTCGACGATGCGGCCGCGCAGATCAAGGACCTGTCGGCCGACCTGCTCGCGAACATGCAGGGGATGGTCGGCGGCACGTCGCTCACGCAGCTGCATCACGCCAATTCCCGCCGGCTGCTCGGCCTCGTCGGGCGCGGCAGCGCGATCGTCGGCTATTCGGGGACGATCGCCGTCGGCGTGCACGGGCTGATGACCACGCCAACCGTCGCCGGTGCGCTGACGACCGCGAGCGCGGCGCTCGCCGCGACGTATTCAGGCCTCGTCTATGCGGTCAGCGCGCATCGCGTGAACGCGGACAAGCGCAGTCGCGTCGTACGCCTGATCGATTCGACGTCGGATTTCGTCGGCGTCGCGAGCGGCATCGCCGGCACGATCGCACAGTACGACAAAGGGCACTACACCCTCGCGGCTACGGCCGCGACGTCGACGGCGATGCTGCTCGGCGCGCGCCTGAACACCCATTTCCCGAACGCGACGCGTTGGGTCAAGAAATACCCGACCGCGCTCATCCTCGTGCCGATCGGGATCTGGGGCTTCACACAGTTGCAGAGCCTGTTCTTCGGCTCGCCTTCGGGCGGATCGGGATCGACGACCCACAAGCCGCAGCCCGCGCCCGCGTCGCCGTCGCATCAGCCGCCGCAGCCCGGCGCCACGCCGACGGCCGGGCTCGCACCGGGCGCCACTGCCACGCAGCCGCCCGGGACCGGCGCGACCGGCCATACGAACGGCGCGCCGGGCAGCACGGCGCCCGCGCAGCCGTCCACGCCGCCGTCGCCGGCCGCCCAGCCGTACATCGTCGTGGCCGGGGATTCGTTGTGGGTGATCGCCGACGCACATCGCCAGTCACTGCTCGATGCGGCGCATGTGTCGCCCGACGACCAGAAGGCGATGACGCGCGGGCAGCAGGATGCGCGCGCGCTGAACGAGATCCTGCAGCTGAACCCGGGCATGGCATCGGCGCCGAACGTGTTGTACGCCGGGCAATCGATCAACGTCGGCTGAAGCGCGGCCGGTCGTCCGCGGTCAGCCGGCCCACGCGGACGACCGGATCACGCTGCAGAAGTTGCCGGCATGGAAATGCGGATCCTTGTCCGCGAGTACGTCGGCCTTCACGTTGCCGAACGTCGTGCCGGGCTTGTGCCTGATTCCGTCGTAGAACGCCTGGATGATGTCCTCCTTGAAATGCGGCGTGCGCGGATGCGCACGCACGACCGCTTCGCGCTCGATATCGCTGTATTCCGGGTACGTCAGGCCCAGGACGTCCATCTCGACACCCGCCGTGACCAGCGCAACGACCGGATGCATGTGTTGCGGAATGCCGGGCGTGGTGTGCAGCGCGATCGAGGTCCACACGACATCGATGTCCTGTTGCGAAATTCCCTTGTCCTTCAGAAAATCGCGTGCGGCGTTGGCGCCGTCCACTTCGAAGCGCTCGCATGCGCTGCTGTGGCGGTGGGTGAGCCCCATGTCATGGAACATGCAGCCGCAGTAGAGCAGTTCGGGATCGTACGCGAGCCCGCGCCGCTGGCCCGCCAGCGCTGCGAAATAGAACACGCGGCTCGAGTGGTGGAACAGCAGCTCGGATTCGGTATCGCGCACGAGCTCGGTAATCTCGCGCGTCAGCTGCGTATCGGGAAGGGTGATGCCGGCAACGTTCACAGTCATGATCGACCTCCATTGAAGACACCCTCGATTCTCCGGAGTCCGATAGCTGTCTCCAATAGACGTGTTACGCCAGATCCTGCCATTTCGCGCGACGGACGGACACGGTGCCTGCGCGCCGAAAGGCGCGCCCCTATACTGCTACGCATCACGTTCGACACAACACGCAACCGATCATGCCAAAGGTCGTGGGTATTTTCGCCGTTCCGGGCGTTCAGCTGCTCGACGTCTCCGCGCCGCTCGACGTGTTCGCGCAGGCGAACGCCGAATGCGGGAAGCCGTTCTATGCACTGCGGATCATCGCGAGCGGGCCCGGTCCGATCCGCAGTTCGTCCGGCGCGCGGTTGCTGCCCGACTGGATCGCGCCCGACATCCCGGAGCGCATCGACACGCTGCTGGTCGCCGGCGCGCCGAACGCCGGCCAGGTCGCGCTGCGTACCGACGTCCTCGCGTGGCTGCGCTCGGCGGCCGTGCAAAGCAGGCGCTACGGCTCGATCTGCACCGGCGCGTTCGTCCTTGCGGCCACCGGCCTGCTGAAAGGGCGCCACCTGACCACGCACTGGGCCGCCGCCGATGCGCTCGCCGAAGCCTATCCGTCGCTCGCGGTCGACGCCGACGCGCTGTACGTGCGCGACGGCAAGCTGCGCACCGGCGCCGGCGTCACGGCCGGGCTCGATCTCGCGCTCGCGCTGGTCGAGGAAGATCTCGGCCGCGAGATCGCGCGGCGCGTCGCCGCGCAACTGGTGATGTTCTTCAAGCGCCCGGGCGGGCAACTCCAGTTCAGCCGCAAGGGTGAGGCACGCCCCGCCGGGCGGTCGGTGCTGCAGGAAGTCCAGCGCTGGATCGCCGCGCATCCGGAACTCGAGCACTCGGTCGCCGCGCTGGCGAAGCATGCGGGCATGAGCCCGCGCCACTTCGCGCGGCTGTTCCGCGCGGAAGTCGGCATGACACCGGCCGCGTGGGTCGAGGCAACCCGCATCTCGGCCGCCCGCCAGTTGCTCGAAAACGGTCACGACACGCCGAAGCAGGTCGCCGCGAAATGCGGCTTCGCGAACGTCGACACGCTCCGGCGGTCGTTCACCCGCCATGTCGGGATCACGCCGGCGGAATACCGGAAGCGGCAGGCCGTCCTGGCTGCGTGACGCGTAGCAAGCGATGCCGGCGCCGCATCACATTACTTCGGAATACGATCCAACTTTCTGCCGCGCCTCAGCAGGCCGATCGACGGGATCGCTCCCCAAAGGTTGGGGCTGCCGTCCGGCCCACCGGTAATAATCAGACAAAATGCCGCCACGCGGATCGTATACCCAGTTGCAATAATGATTCGCTGCAACGCCTATTTCCGACCGGTAACACGCTCGCTACGATGCAATCAACCGCTGAACGCAACAAGCGAAGCGAGAAATCAACAGAACCGGAGGTCATCATGAAGTCGTTCATCACCGCTGTCGTCGCCGCAACCGCCCTGTCCGCCTCGTACGGCGCATTCGCTCAATCGAATCCGTCTGGCCAGCTGACGCGTGCCCAGGTTCGTGCCGAACTCGTCCAGCTCGAACAGGCCGGCTACAAGCCCGAAGTCTCCGACCAGTACTACCCGCGTGCGCTGCAGACCGCCCAGGCCCGCGTGACGAATGCCGACGAAACCGGCTACGGCGCGCAAGCGGCCGCCGGCGTGCGTGCCGGCCGCGCGATCGCGGTCAAGCAGGAAGGCCGCGACTCCGTCTATTTCGGCCAGTAAGCCCGACCCGCAAGCGCGTATTCCGATACGCGCGCGGTACACGCAACACCCCGCTCCCGTTCATCGGGGCGGGGTGTTTGCTTGTGGGCCGCCCGCTTCCGGCGCCGGCCGCATGCCGCACGGCCCGGTTCACGCAAGCCGCCGGTGTTTGCGCATAGAATGGCCGCGTGGTCGGCGTCGGCCGTCACGCACGCGGGCTGATTCATGACGCCCGCCGGCCGGCCCGATGCCGCACTCAGCGCATTTTTCGACAAGGAGCGGTTTCATGTCTCAAACATCCGGTTCCATGATCACGTTTCGCCGCCCGGACGGCCAGGAACTGCAGGGCTATCTCGCCACGCCGGCACAGACCGAAGGCGCGCCCGCGGTCGTCGTCATCCAGGAATGGTGGGGGCTGAACGACCAGATCCGCGGCGTCGCCGATCGCCTCGCGCGCTGCGGTTACTTCGCGCTCGTGCCCGACCTGTATCGCGGCAAGTCGACGGTCGAGGAAGAAGAAGCGCACCACCTGATGACCGGGCTCGATTTCGGCGACGCCGCGTCGCAGGATATTCCCGGCGCGGTCACGTATCTGAAGACGCTGGCATCGCGTGTCGCGGTGACGGGCTACTGCATGGGCGGCGCCCTCACGCTGCTGTCGCTGCAGTACGCCGATGCGGACGCAGGCGTCATATGGTACGGCCTGCCGCCGCTCGACTACATCGATCCGGCCAAGCTCAAGGTACCGCTGTTGGGTCACTGGGCGACGCAGGATGCGTTCTTCGCGATCGACCAGGTCGATGCGCTGGAGAAGAAGCTGACCGATGCGAAGGTCGGGTTGGAATTCCATCGCTATCTCGCGCATCACGCGTTCGCGAACGAAACGGCCGTCGGCCCCGGCCGCATCGCCGGCACGCAGTTCGATCCGGTCTGGTCGCAAGTGGCCTGGGATCGCACGCTCACGTTCCTCGGCCGTACGCTCTGGACGAAGCAGCAGTAACGTCACGCCGCTGCCCGCCGGGCAGCCATGCAAGAGAAAACGCCACGGATTTGCGTCCGTGGCGTTTTCTTTTGGCGTACAGCCGGTTCGAAGGACTAGCGCGGTTTCCCGTGCCTGCCCTTCCTTCTTGCACTTACCCGTTCGTCGCTGCCGCCGGAGCGGCCGCCTTGTCGTAGTCGACCGGTGCATCCGGCGCGCGCGGCGTCTCGCCGGCTCGCTGGACCCACCCGCCGCCCAGTGCGCGGTACAGGTCGACCAGGTTCGTCCAGCGTGCCAGACGCGCGCTGATCAGCGTCTGCTGCGCCGAGTACAAGTCCGTCTGCGCGGTCAGCACCGACAGGTAGCTGTCGACACCGTTCTTGTAGCGCAGGTCCGACAGGTCGAAACGTCGCTGCTGCGCGTGCTCGTTGCGCTCCAGCGCCGCGATCTGCTGGTCGTACGTGCCGCGTGCGGCCAGGCCATCCGACACTTCGCGGAACGCCGACTGAATCGCCTTCTCGTAGTTCGCGATCTCGATGCGCTTCTGCACGTGCGCAAGGTCGAGGTTCGCGATGTTCGCGCCACCCTCGAAGATCGGCAGTGCGATGTTCGGCGCGAACGACCACGCCGCCGTGCCGGCCTTGAACAGGCCGCCCAGCGTCGGGCTTGCGGTGCCGAACGCGGCCGTCAGCGAGATCTTCGGGAAGAACGCTGCGCGAGCCGCGCCGATGTTCGCGTTCGCAGCCAGCAGCGTCTGCTCGGCCTGCATCACGTCCGGACGGCGCGTGAGCAGATCCGACGGCAACCCTGCCGGCACGTCCGTCAGCAGGTTCTGCGCGTCGAGCGGCATGCCCGCCGGCAGGTCGTCCGGCAGCGGTTCGCCGATCAGCAGCACCAGCGCGTTCAGCGCCTGCGCGCGTGCACGTGCCTGCGACTGCTGGTTCGACAGCGCCTGCTCGACCACCGTCTGCGCCTGACGCAGCTCGAGCTCGGAGCCCGTGCCGTTGTCGAACTGCAGTTTCGTCAGGTCGTACTGCGCCTGGGCGGACTTCAGCGTGTTCTCCGTAACCTGCAGCAGGTCGTCGGTCGACAGCAGCGTCAGGTATTGATCCGCCACCTGCGACACCAGCGAGATCTCCGACGCCTGCCGAGCATACGCGGTCGACAGGTACTGCGCGAGCGCCTGGTCCTTCAGGCTCTGCACGCGGCCGAACAGGTCGAGTTCCCACGACGCCGAAAGGCCGACGTTATAGCTGCGCGTGATCAGCGGCTGCTGCGTCGTCGACACACCGGCCGGCAGGCGCTGGATGTTTCCGGTGCCGGTCGCGTCGAGCGTCGGGAACAGGCCCGCGCGCGTGATCTGGTACTGCGCGCGCGCCGCCTCGATGTTCAGCACCGACACGCGCAGGTCGCGGTTGTTCTTCAGCGCGATCTCGATCAGCCGCTGCAGGCGCGGATCGACGAAGAATTCGCGCCAGCCGATGGCGGTCGCCGCCTGGCCGTTCGCGCTGCGCGCACCGGCAGCGCCCGGCTGCGTCGCGTAGACGCCGCCGGCCGGGTACGCCTGCGCGACGGGTGCATCGGGGCGCTTGTAATGCGGCGCCATCGTGCAGCCCGTGGCAAAGAGCGCGACCGCGATTGCAGTCAAAGCGTGTTTTTGCATCATCACTGTCCCTTGTTGCCTTCGTCGCCGTTGCCCGGCGTCTCTTCGTGCTTCGCATGCTCCTGAGCCAGACGCAATGCCTCGTCGGCATCTTCCCGCTCGCCGCTGAAGATCGCGCGGATCTTCACGAAGAACATCGGGATCAGGAAGATCGCGAGGAACGTCGCCGTGAGCATCCCGCCGATCACGCCCGTGCCGATCGCGTGCTGGCTCGCCGAGCCCGCGCCGTTGCTGATCGCGAGCGGCATCACGCCGAGAATGAACGCGAGCGACGTCATCAGGATCGGGCGCAGCCGCTGGCGCGCCGCTTCCAGCGCGGCTTCGACCGGTCCCATCTTCTCGGTCACCTGCAACTCGCGCGCGAATTCCACGATCAGGATCGCGTTCTTCGCCGACAAGCCCACGGTAGTCAACAGGCCGACCTGGAAGTACACGTCGTTTTCGAGGCCGCGCATCGTCGCCGCGAGCAGTGCGCCGATCACGCCCAGCGGCACCACCATGATCACCGAGAACGGGATCGACCAGCTTTCATACAGTGCCGCGAGACACAGGAACACGACGAGGATCGAGATCGCGTACAGGATCGGCGCCTGCGAACCGGACTGGATTTCCTGGAACGACAGGCCCGTCCACGAATAGCCGATACCGACCGGCAGCTTCTTCGCGAGCCCTTCCATTGCGGTCATCGCCTGACCGGTCGACTTGCCCGGTGCGGCCTGACCCTGGATTTCCATCGCCGACACGCCGTTGTAACGCTCGAGCTTCGGCGAACCGTACGTCCAGTGACCGGTCGAGAACGCGCTGAACGGCACCATCCCGCCCGACCCGTTGCGCACGTACCAGATGTTCATGTCCTCCGGCGTCATCCGGAACGGCGCGTCCGACTGCACGTAGACCTTCTTGATCCGGCCATCGGTATCGAGGAAGTTGTTCACGTACTGCGACGCCCACGCGATCGAGAACGTCTGGTCGATCGCGGCGGCCGTCACGCCGAGCGCATTCGCCTTCTCCCGGTCGATGTCGACCTTGTACTGCGGCGTATCGTTCAGGCCGTTCGGGCGCACCAGCGCCAGTGCCGGATCCTTCGACGCCATCCCGAGCAACTGGCCGCGCGCGGCCATCAACGCTTCGTGGCCAAGACCGGCGTTGTCCGTCAGCTCGAAGTCGAAGCCCGCAGCCGTGCCGAGTTCGGGAATCGACGGCGGGTTGAACGGGATCACCATCGCGTCCTTGTACGTCGAGTAGTGCGCGAAGGTCCGGCCGATCAGCGCCTGGACCTTCTGGTCCGAACGCTGACGGTGCTCGTACGGTTTCAGCTTCACGAACACGAGGCCCGCGTTCTGGCCGCGGCCCGCGAAGCTGAAGCCGTTGACCGTGAACACCGAATCGACCACATCCTTCTCGGCGGTGGTCAGGTACGTGTTGATGTTGTCGAGCGTCTTGCCGGTCGTTTCCTGTGTGGAACCGGACGGCGTCTGCACGATCATGAACATGTAGCCCTGATCCTCGTCGGGCAGGAACGATTTCGGCAGGCGCGCGAACATCACGCCGACCGCGATGAACACGGCCAGGTAGATCACGAGCCAGCGGCCCGAGCGCCGGATCACGTGGTTCACGCCGCCCGTATAGCGATCGCGGCTACGGTCGAAGGTCCGGTTGAACCAGCCGAAGAAACCGCGCTTCTCGTGGTGGCCCGGTTCGAGCGGCTTGAGCATCGTCGCGCACAGGGCCGGCGTGAGCGTCAGCGCCAGCAGCGCCGAGAACAGGATCGACACGGCCATCGACATCGTGAACTGCTTGTAGATCACGCCGACCGAGCCGCTTGCCATCGCCATCGGCAGGAACACCGCGGTCAGCACCAGCGTGACGCCGATGATCGCGCCGGTGATTTCCTTCATCGCCTTCGACGTCGCATCCTTCGGCGACAGTCCTTCCTCGGCCATCAGACGTTCGACGTTTTCGACGACGACGATCGCATCGTCGACGATGATGCCGATCGCGAGCACCATGCCGAACATCGTCAGCACGTTGATCGAGAAAC
>STHB01018423.1:0-12328 GCA_018908115.1 Anopheles rivulorum
TGAGATAGACACGCGCGCGCTGCCCGTCGAACAGTGTTGTACAACTAATGCGTGCATATGTAAGCGAGCTGCCCGGAACGAAGAGACGAGTGTGCCAATAATATGTTCACCTCTTCTTAAACAAACTTTTGCGTTTTTTTTTTTGTTTTGTTTCCAATACCACTCCAGTGCGTTAACGCCGCGCCGTGTGATAACAAAGGCGAGTGTGTTTTTTTTTTTTGTTGTATAGTTACACTGCAGCAGCAGCAGCGTTGTTGGACGGTGCCGTGTCAAGGGGTTGAACACATCCTCGGGCATTTGTCATCGCGGGTGTAAAACAACCCGCGCTGTGTCTCTGGCACGTGCCGATTGTGAGCTGCCAGTGAAGCGCTAGTGAGCGCTAGTGCGAAGTGAAACCGATCACAGATCATCCTCAGTGAGCTTGAACCGATACGGGTGCGCCTGTATCGGTGTGCAAGTGCGTGTAAACATATACCGGCTGTAAAAATGGTTAAAGTTTCAAGCTCGCCGTAAAAAAACAAAACCAAACACACACTCATACACAAATGAAAAGGAAACGAATAATTTAAATCACAATTTCGCTTCAGTTGCAGCGCGAGTGTAACCAGTGATCTATAAAACTGTCGATCGATCATCATTCGGTGGGAAGTGGATCCCGAAATTGAAATCATACTGTCTGGACGGTGGTCGTGTGATTATGGCTCCCGCTAGATGGGAAGCCCAATCAACCGCATGTCTAAGGCCGAAGTGATGATTGAGTGATCTATTTCTGTTCTGTGCCAATTTTCGTGCGATCGCATCAGTTGTTCGATCGCGCCGTGGACGGTTCCATGCTCCTATCACTTACTCTTTAAATAGCACGAAGCAGTAGGAACACTACGTACGGTTGCGTATGTCTGATTGCAGCAATTTTCGATAGCTGTAGAATAATTATCGATAAGCGGTCGTGTTTTTTTTGCGTGTTCAGATGATTCTCTTTTTCTTGGTGGAATTTTGTGTGACCGGTCCGTGGTTGTTTGCGTGTACGACCGTCCGTTTCTTCACTTGCGCCGTTGCACTGTGTTAGTGCTTTCGTTGAATAAAGCAATAAAAAAAACAATACTACACTGCAGCAGCAGCGTGTTGTTACACCTTTGACGTTTGTTTCGCGCTGTATTAACTTAACGGTAGCTAATTTAAGGGAATAGTGTAACAACCGGGCACGAAACAGGAGAAGCCCGATTGATTATGGTTGGCTTTAAAGTGAAGTATTTTTTATTCCTTGTTTTTTTCCCCAGTCTATTTTTGAAGTGTTTTATTGTTTAGCAACAGTGAGATGCAATAAGAAAGATGTCAATAGGATGATTTTCAATCGAAAACAATGCATATACGTTTTAACAAAAAAAAAAAAAAACATACCCTGGGACAAACATAAATATTAATTAAGATGGAAATGACGTGAACATCATGAGCAAAATCGTTTCAAAAAAACGCTGGTTGACTGAAAGCTGAAACGTTCGATTTTGCTTGAAAATAAAACAAAATTATAATATATTTTGTTTTTGTTTCGCATTTCGTTAAATATTTATTTTACAATAAAGTACATGGAATATTTATGAACTTTGACAAAATAGCATGCAAATGTATTTGAATAGTCCACGCTGCTTTTTATGATGCTGCTGATCTTATAAACAAGTTTCAAAAACTATAAATCAGTAGTGAACGAGGTATAAGTTATTAATAGAAAAAAACGGTTTTTTTAATGTTTTAGTTTAATTTTCTTTTCCATTTCGAACGTCTATTTGACACATTTATTTTTGTCTGCTGCTTTTTTCTTATTTTTGTCTGCTGCTATCTGCTTCTGAATTTCTGAGCTGATGCTCGCCGACAATTCTTCTACAATCTCTTAATAAATCTGAAACATTATATAGAAAAGAAACGAAAACCAATGGATCGATTGCTTTATGGGTGAACTTATCGTGAAGAAAAATAGAGACAAGTGTGACATAAAACCAGTCCGGGTGAAGCCATTTTGCCATCCCGAGAGTGTCTTAACATAAGTACCACTTGGTTGAATATGAAAGTAGGGTTGCTTCTATACGCTATCCGTGATGCAAACACAACTAGCAGCCGTACCCTTGTCCTATCGGATGGGCTTCTTAACGGGCTGCTGAAAGATGTTCGGATATGAACCGATAACCGAACCGAGGTAGGAAAAGTATATTTTGTTCCTCCAAAATGGATAATTCGCCAAGCTATTCGTGTAGAAGTTAGTAGCTAGAATACATTCACTCACGATCCGAGCACTGGCCGTAATCGTTGCCAGTTTCGTTCGATTTGCGATTTATCTTACGATCGTTCCGGCAAGAATTCATATTCTCAGCCGGCATTTAATTTTACGATTCGCCATTCACGCACGGGGTAGCACGTTCACTTTTTTTCCCCCCATGGTGGAAGATTTATCGTAGTAAATTTATTGCCCTTGCCTTTGACCTATATATGCATGCTTGAGAGTTACCTAGGCGGCAAGTGCGTTCTGGCAGGTCTAGGAATTCGTGCTGATAAATGTAGTTACGAGATCGTATTTCAATTGCTTTCCTATATCCGTTGTTATCACGTGAAAAACCCAAACCGATTTCGGATAGAGTTCAAATATCAAACGCAAGCTTATCCAAATGGTGAGCTTTTTATTTCGTAGTGGAAAAATGGAAAACATAATAAAATGCAATACTCAACGATATTCATCGCCGACGGTGATATCGTTGAATTTGAGTTGAAGAATCGTAACCCATTCCCATATTTCACTTCAAATTGGAATCTAAATTCGTGCTACCGAACTGTTGAACTCTTCCCAAAACGAAAAAAAACAACGCAGGGGTTCCTCGCAAATGGGTTCATTGTAAAACAGCACCTTATACCAATCTGCCAAAACCCGAGCTTCATCCACCAACACCTCATTGTACCGGGCGAGACATTCGTACGCATTAAGTCATCCCGAAACATGACACAGATTGATGACTAACGCCATATTGTACCACCCTGGTTGCACATGTCTTCGCACCTCCATTGCACTGGTGCTATTCCCCCCAAATGCATTTGCATATGCAGTGCAGGCCCGAGTAATTATTGCACCCGACGGTAAGGTTAGCCATACGTTCCGGGGCTTGTTTTACGTTTAAAAACGTGGGCGATTTGGTGACTGACGATGGCTGGCGGTCGGTACAGGTTGGAGCGGACTTGAAGGAAGGAACAGAAAATGCAGTAGATGCAAATGTGAGAATCCGCATTACAAGCGCTTGCACAAGTATGCAATATTTTACCCCACCACACTCGTCCACCTTCTCGGGGGGCAATGGGCTGGAGCTAGAGTGGGATACGGGGTTTTCTGTATGGCACGTTGCTTTCGAAGACGCCTTTGTGAAACGGTTCCTACTGTTATCAACGTCCAACGAAATGACATTTACTGGTCTACCAATGTGTATGCCAATAGTAGCAGGGAAAGTAACACAATTAACTGATGATATCATAATTATACGATGGAGCTTTATTTTTAGTTTGGTTTGACCTAGTAGGATACATATTTTCATATCCTTAGAATAATTCATAAGTATTTATCAAGCGATTGTGTTTATCGAATGCGATAATTTTCACAAGAAAATATATAAAGTTAAGATTATGCAAAAAAGGAGATAAAAATTACCTAACTCCAGCATCGTTTTTAGCTTCGCTTCGTTAAATTATCTCAACTTCTAGACGAGTCGAATTTTTCAAGTGCCTGTTTATGTCAAACTGCTAGATTTTTGATCGTAGAAAATCAATTTTCTTGAAATTTATCGGTATTATGGTATTGAAATAAATAACAATTGAAGAATAAAACATCTTAAATCCATTGTGGAAAAACGCACTACATTATATGGTAAAGTAAAATCAAACCAATCAAAGGTTTGTGTAAAATTGTGAGAACTTACTTTACCAAAATTTCATAATTTTACAGAAAAATGCTTTTGAATGTTGAACACATGTGCATTCATATGATACATTCGTTACAATACTTGTTAGAAATTATATTTCCATGTTAATGAGGAATGAAGTAGAAAAAATAATAATAATAATGATACGTGATAATGACAGCAGTTTTATAAACATAGTATTTCATATTCAAACAAAGTAATATAACAAGTCAACTTTTTCGTAGCAAAACGAAAGTAATAAATTTCCACTATGCAGAGTATGATGAATTTTATTTCGAAAATTTCATTCGGTTTAAAATAACAAACCTGATTTGTTTTCAATAATTCATGTCCACTTTAGAATTTACTAAACCCGCATGAAACGAATAGCTGGTGAAGCAAAAAAAAATCAATACGATGATGGGTCGTGTTTTAAAAAACCGCGAAACTCAAAATTATACAAACCGTTGAAAGTAGATTCCGTGGGTAATTTTAGCTCCCTTTTTTATTTTTGTTTTTTTTTGTTTTTGGTTCTCCATCACGCCATATCGAATCGGAGTGTGGCGAAAGAATGGCAAACAAATGCGACCGCTGAACAGATGTCAGCTTTCGTATCTTCCCTGTTGTCTTTGTGCATTCGGATTTGGTTTTGCTAATTTAAAGCCACCGCATCGGTAACCATTGGTCATTTTGTATTCTAACGAGCCGAACCGAGTCCTGATCCTACACGTACGCGGTGGCATTTCTCGATGATCACGATCACACCGGCACCAGCGCTACCCATGACATATCGAGTTTATTGGCAGAACGGAACGCTTTCCAATTCAAATTTCTGGTCACCGGCGTGAGTTGGCAGAACGAAGTGTTACAAATCCTCCTCCGTCAACAGCGGTCCAGCGCGCTCGGATGCGAAGATGAACGAGACTATCCGAGATGCGCGCGTTACGAAAGGTGATGTGCAAAACATTCGGCCGTTGCGAGGTTGTACGTGAAATGGTAACGATGAGCAACATAAGATGGGTAGTTTATTGAAAAATATGCTTCTCTTCATCGATTCCTTCGCTTTGGTTCGTTGTCGGATATCGTCCTGACAACTCCATTTGTGGAAGTTCGCATTATCGATAGCCGGTTGCGTCACCGTACTCAACCCTTTTGCAAAGTGCTTTTAGAGCAGCTTTCAGCTAAACACTGCACTCCAGAAACTGGCAAGCTGTTGAGACATCGTGACGACGAACCATGCTTAATGGTTCGTAAGATGAGCAGCGCATTCTGCTAAGAGATACAGAGCGTTGTGCGAGCTGTGAGTTGGGAAAATGTTTTGTCCCCATCCTTACGCTGTGAACTACTGTTTAAATAGTGAACCAGCACCAAAAGTGCATCCCGACACGCATACAAACGGTAACCTTACACCAGCACTCTTGGTGCTCCTACCTGTTGCCAGCAGGCCAATTATCCCACCCACCATAATCCCAACACGTGTTGTGAAAAAAGCTTCTCCAGCCGTGTAGCACACCGTCAGCAGACTCAACATTTAAAAAGAAACTTAAATGCGTGTCATCTGGCACTGGGTACAACCAACACATTGCACGGTGGTATATGTCTCTTTAAATACGGCACGTAATGCGCTGTAATAATGTAAAAATATCCACAGAACCGAGCAGAAGACAAGAAACATTAATAGAAGGATCAGAACGAAACTCCACCGTAAGCACACCTCGGCGCAACTTTTTAATGACGCTTTTCACATAATTCGGTCGTTTGCCACCTGTTGCTTTCCTGAAGCTTTACAAAAAAAAAACGCTTTCTCGTTGGTGGAAAACAGATTATGTTTTTTTGTGTATTTTCTTGCTCAAAAATACATCCCACTCACCCCCAGCTGAAGGTGGAAAATGAGCAAGAAGAAGAAGAAAACGCAAGAAGAAAACCACACGGAGTGATAATTTGTTTCATTAGGGTTCTTAACAGTGACAACTGCGTTCTGTTCTCGCCTGCAGCAATGTGCTTCGGCGAAAGATGTCACCCTTTTTCCAATTATTAATGCAGTAATGGACGTAGGTGGAACGTTTCGTCGTAAAATACGAACTGCTTTTTTTCTTGTGGCAGAACATTAAAAACGCCCATCATGTTCTGCTGGGTCTTTCGGCAAAGAGCCACACGGCCAAGCAGGTTGGATGAAAAATAAAAACGATCCGTTCGCTTGCAACGTTCGCGCTTCGCAACGATCACGGCTGCGTGTGGTTATGTTTATTCATAAATGAATGATTTCTTGTGAAAGCTTTGCATTTGTTTGTCTTTTTGCCGATTTCAAGGAAAGCTCAAGAGCACACGGTACTTAAGCAGAGTACATGAGCAGAAAATCCTAGACGTACACGGATTTTATGGAGAGTGATTCAACCAAAGGACACAAATACGTTCGGGCTGGAATTGGTCGGTGCACGCGCCAGCTGATGAAACATCTGTTGCCTATCTGTCGTCCTCGTTGCGATGGAACCGTGCTGTTGATGCACGTGCAGCAATTCGTCACAGTCACACCTACAGCACTGTGAATTAGTATCACACAACAGCTGTGCGGTGTGTGTTGTTGCAACCAACCAACAACGGTTCTATCCGGGTAGGTGTGATAAAAACACCGAAGGCCCATGGGTGAAATGTTCCTCTGGTCCTAATTCCGGTGTGGAATGAATGTGATGCTAGTTCACAACGATCGAGATGCGCCAGTCAATCAGTCCAGGCAGTAAAAACATAAAACAAACCCAAGGTGAAATGGTTGATTTCCTTTTTCGATTGCCTGAGGGTATTGCCTGTTTGTTTTGCTGACTTTGTTTACAGTCGTAAGGGTTTAATTGCATTGTTCCGATTGAGGTTAAACTAAGAGCAAGAGTGAAATCTACTTCGGAGGTATGAAGCTATTCAATGTTAACAATTATACATTTATTTAAAGTTAAATTAAGTTTGATACAGAAGATATGCTGTTTTTAATATATTTTCATACAATTTAGCATGTTTTAGAGCTTTTATTTTTTCCCACACCCAAAAGCAAAAGAAAATATTTTTTATTGGTTCAGCCTAACCACGCGCCCAATCTTGTACTATTTTTAAATTAAAATAGGATAAAATTATTTTATCTTCCAACTTTGTTTGCTTACATTTAATAATAAAACAGCCGGAACACTAATACTACCGGACCAGTCATTTTGACCTCTAATGCTTAATTTTCATCACATTTATTTTTGAACGTTAAACAATTGTGATGTACTTTATGATCGGTTTAAGGACATTTTGTTGTAGTAGAATGTTAAAAAACAAATAAATTTAAAATTAATGTTACAAATTTTTCACCACCAACAAAACAAAACTCTTGATAGCTCTAGTGTTAAACAATGCAGCCATCTTTAATCTAGAACAGAAAAATTCAACAGAACGTTGCTTTTTTGTTCTTCTTCGTTTGTTCTTCGTTACATTCCTAAAGTTCTAAGTTTTATTTTAGAACTTTTGAAATAAACATTTGCATATTTTAACTGCTCATAAATTTGTCACAAAACAGCCACGAATTGCATAATGTTCCGACATCAAATAAATTCGCCCCAAAAACACAACTCTCATTTGCGCTTGGTGTCGTGCGTTTCCGGTCACGAAGCGTGCTCGCGCTTATCTGCCATGCATTTTCGCCCGGTTCCGCGGCCTTATCAAACTACATCTGCCCACACAGGCGAACTATCGCGAAAAAAAAAGGAAGGAATGCTTACGCCATCACTAAAAATAATGGAATCATCGCTTCGCACCCATTAATTCACCACCGTGTGTACCTTGCATGTATGTTTGACAGGCAGCATTAATGCACAACACCCGGTCGGTCGGTGTTTGGCGCTCTTTGCCGCCTTACAAAGTATAAGACCGCCTGACGTGCCAGTTTTGACACTCGAACCGATCAGTAACGATGCAGGCTGACACGATCGGTGAGATGATCGCCAGCAGCGATAGACGCATGCATTTTCACGGACGGCTCGAGGGCGGGCCGGACGAAAAAGTGTGGCAAGTGAAAAGAGGCAGAAAACACTGCAATTTGTAGCAGTGCTCGATTTGCAAATATGTAAAATATGTGCCGTGCTTGGCGTGTATAAAGGTTCAATGGTGAAGGTTAGGTAAATATGCCACACACACGGTAGCGGACAGGGTTAGAATCCTGTGTCCGTCTTGGTTGTTTGAAAGGAATGTTTTGTTTTTCTTTTGTGGATTATCAGGTGCCTTTGCCAGCCATAATGAAGAAATGAGGCATCGCTAAGCCACATGCATCCATTTTCATTACTGTTATCAATGGAGATTTACAGGAATAATTAAATTCATGTCCGTAGCATCTGCCTTTAGCGTTCTACCCAAAACTATTATAAAAATGATTAAATGGCAAACAGACGTGGATAAAAGATGTGTTTAAAAAAAACAAATCCTATTTAGAAAATGATGAAATACCTCCACGAATAAAAAGTAAACTTTCTGCAACCAGGAAAACCTCTTTTTATGTGTGTTAAACCTGTTCCAGTGTTCACAAAACGATAATGCGGTTAAACGTTACGAATCGCACGTTTGACGCACGGACATATGACATATGGTGAAATTATTAATGCATCCCAATCGAATAAATAAACCTGCCCCGACAAGCTGATTAAAAATTAACAACAAACAAATCAAAACAAAAAAAAACAAACAAACAAAACCTTAAGAAAAAGGATTAATCCTAAGAGCACCATAAAATTCATTAGGCTTCTCAAGCAATATACCATCCATTCATTCATTGGCAATGTTCATTCATTGGTGCTTCGCGTTTGTAGTCAAAAATAACCACACGCGGATACCGTTCCTCTCTTCCCACCAGTCCGCCTTTCAACACCTTAATTGTCCACTTTGCTGAAAAATGTCTAATTTGCATGAGAATAGAAAATTGCAATACCGTCGGTAATATTGCTCCCGGTGTAAAGGTTTGGCTGTGAGCAAAAAGCAAAAAAACCTCGCCAGCACCATTTTTTTAACAGAAACCAGTTATTTTGGGGGACGATTTTGTGGGTTTGATTTTTTAACCACATTTCGGTGCTATCCATATAACAATAAAAAGTTATATGGTATCCTGCGGCGATCTGGTAGCTTATTTTTGTAAACGGTTTGTAATCCTTCCGATTTAGTGTTTTGTTTTCGGTGAAACTTTAACGTTATTTGTGAAATAGATTTTATATTCTGCCTTTCAAATGTGTCCCATCTATTATGTTCCCGCTTGGTTGATAATTAATCATATTCTGCACCCATGCCTGGTTGGAACTCTCTCTCTCTCTCTCTGTCTCTCTCTCTCATTCTCTCTATCTCTTGTCTCTCTTTTTGGCTTAACAACCTACCGCGGCCATGAAATGACTTACTAGACTATTAGATACCAACGTAGTTGCATAGTCAGAACTCACTACGGGGGAACGGTCCGGATGGGATTTGAACCGGGTCCGGTCGTGTTGGGACTAGCGCCTTTGCCAAATACACCACCGGGTCCTCCACCGGTTTAAAATTATTTAGCACGTGATAATTGATATTAAATTAAGGAGTCGATTTCTCTCTCTCTCTCTCTCTCTCTCTCTCTCTCTCTCTCTCTCTCTTTCTCTCTTTCTCTCTCTCTCTCTCTCTCTCTCCCTGTCTCCATGCGATCTTCACGCTGCGGTGACCTTGATCTTGAGTATCGTTTGGTGCATCCACTAGCCGCCATTACACGAACCTGACTCATAGCTTTATTTTCAACCGCACATTCACACAACCGAACATGGGATAGTGGCCAAGCGTGCAATTTCTAAATGTACTTTCCAACCTACCCAGAAGGCAGCAGCCGGTGTAATGTTTGATCCAGCGGCAAACCGTAGCGAAGCGTTGCTGGTTTGTTGGTTTAATTAAAAGCATCCATCGGCATCAACGGCACAACGAGTATCAATGGCGTTGGTGTTGGCAGAAGCAACCCAAAAAAAAAGCATGGCCACCCAAAACAAAACACAAAAACACGCGGATGCAGCAAAATGAAAGTAGAAGCAATGTTTGTGACCATCGGGAAACTTCACTGCAAGCTGCGTTTTCCCAAGTGATTGCAATTGGGGAGTGGAAAATACTCGGATAGAGTTCTAGCATGATGCTTACCATCAGCAGCAGCAGCAACAGCTTCCACGAGCAAACATTAAAAATAAGCCATTTCCACAGCGAAGATCTTCCTCAATAATGGTAATCGGTGCTCGGTGCGGCATTAAAGCACGCAAGATGCTCCGGGTGCAGGAAGGATGTGGATAACGACGTAATCCAATACTGTCATCCATCACATCGAACTGCTGCTTGAGTTGCCCTTTTGCACAGCTTGCACGGCGGGGGAAGGTTCGCCATTTGCCAACAGGCGAACAGGTCCCATTATGGCATGTTAATGGAAGAATCAATTTTTATACTTCAACGTGGAACGTAGCACGTGAGCGATCAAACGGGTTGTGCTGTGTGATATGCGGTCTTTCTTCACCTTTGTATAAGACGTTTTACGCGTGCTGGATAAGCGAGAGTGAATAAAAAAGCAGTGCATCATGCGAGTGACGTTTGTTTGTTTATGTTTCGTTTGTTTTGGTTTTCACGTCTAAGCAAATGTTGTCACTTTTTTGCCATTGAATTCAACAACATTAGATGTGTATAACACTATTTGCTAAAACAAACAAACAAGAAATAAGTTTTCTACCAACACCACAGTTGATAAAACATTGCTGAAATAATTTTCCTAATTGATCGTTTTTTGTTTTGTTTTTGCTTTTGACCATTGATATCGGTACATTAATCTACCGTGGCACAAACATTAATTATCCGTATGTCAAAATTCAGTTACAAAATAAATATCGTCCCTCATCGTGGTGCATGGTTTCCCGGGTAGATTCTAATTATTCTCCACGGAATCGCTGGAGTTTTTTCGCTTTTACTTTTCTTTCTGCCTTTCACACGATTTGCTCCGAGCGTTAGGATAAAACAGACCCCGAGCAGTGGGGAACGTTGATTATCAGCACTAATTCGTAATGAATTTTTCATCATTTCTTCTTCGAAGACTAATGATTGCGTTTCCTTTCTTTGGTTTTAGTTTGTGCGATATGGGAACGCTTCTTACTTACCCAGTGGCACTCTAATTTATTACCTTGATTTTATGCTGTGCCAAAAGCATGTGACAAAAAGCAAACAATGCGGAAGACAAATTGGCTACTTGTAATGAAAATGAATGATAAAGTTTTTTTTTTGTTGTTGCAGGAAATGGGGTAATGTTTAACCAACAATATTTAAAAAAAACGGTTGTGGTACGATAGGAAGCGTCTAGATTCAGTTACCGTATAAACAGTGTAAACAAACAATTCTGTCTAATGAGTGAAGACATTTTGAGCGATCAATTTCCCTCAACTTGGCCGCCGACGGTACGCTTCTTCCAGTGCGTTTTTCATTTCCCTTTTTTATTGAAGTATATTGCCTGCAGTAATTTGATCGTGCATTCGTTGAACCGCCCGCTACGAAGTGCACGCAATTAGACATTTCATCGGGAAAATTGCTCGAATATAAATAAACACATTCTCATTCGTACCGAATTGGCCTGTACGGGTTTTTTTTTTGCACTTATAGCTGCAGCTGCAGCTGCATCGGTTCATACTCATAACATTTCAATCGATACTCGATGCAGCACACGAATGATATTTGAGTGTTTTGGAGCAGGAAATAACGAATAGATTTTGGTTACGTATTTAGTGTGAACGATTAAATATTAAACGAACGCATGCTAGTTGATATCGTTCTTTATCTTGGTTGGTTGACTTAATATTTTCATAATAAACTATTTACAAATCAAAATATTATTAGTTGACATCTTCATCCAAACTTCTGAAATGTCTTCATGAAAAATTAGCAATTTAAAGTTACACGTTACATTATAATCGTTCAATTACTGTTTTTCGTGAAATAAAACATTCGGAGAGAAATAATAGTTACTTTCAATTATTTTATTTTATTTCTTCTTAAATAAATTCTGGGGTTTTCATCAACTTTAAATCAATCAGATCTTTGTACCCAGTGTCCAGAGTATCATACACTGTCGATTCATTATACGATTTGCAGTTGACTCAATTATGTAAAATTACCATACCTTTGTCGTATTGCTGTGTAATTCGTCTACAATTGACAACCATCAATATGCGCCTAAAGAGTTTTCGGTCGGCAGCAAAAGTACTCTATTTGCAAAAACAAAACCAGCAATTGGCATAATCGGGCAGCATAAATCGTGCATAATTAATTGCCCATAATTAGCACAATCAATCCCGATCTCTGTCAACAATGTTCACGATTAGCATCGACATCGACAGCAACATCCGGCACCTGTT
>STHB01018446.1:0-12321 GCA_018908115.1 Anopheles rivulorum
GTGTTGTGCACAAGTGCTTTGATTGCCGAAAGGCTTGCCAGGAGGCCGGTGGTGGTGTGTATGTTTCGGCATGTTGTTAACGGTTTTGTTTACGGGTTTGAACCAGCCGATAATTGTTGCCGATCGGTTCGGCTGGTTCGACACGCTTTACGTGTTTTACGGTGCAAGATGTGACTGGGTCGAATGGGTGTTAAATCCTTGTTCAATAATTGACCATTGTTGGTTTATGGTTATGTTGATGGGAGATGCAAAGCGAAGGGTTGTATCACATATATACAGAGGAGAGATCGAGAAGACTTGGACTCCCATTTGCTTGGAAGGGAGACATCCTTTCGACCAGTAAACAACGGAGCAAAGGCGATCACAGAAGAGGGACCAATTATTAAAAATGAACAAATGACGCCTGTCTGCGTTGTCTAAACGTTCCAAAAGCGTTTTGCGGAAAGCAGCATATTTTACCGCATTAAATCAAATTGTAGATTGCTAAACTTTTAACATTTTCATCCACTTAAAAACGAGAAAAAAAAAACAAAACCGCCCGGCAGACAATCACAAACTATTCGCGTCTGTGACTTTGACTCTCAGCGCAACGCAAAGGCAAGACAACGGTTCGAAATTTTGGGCGCAAAAGTTTCGCTGGGCAAGCTAAAGACAATCGGTCCCAACCAACTTTATGATGATTCAATCGTCTTTCGACGCGTCTTTGGTCGCGTCTTCCCAGCCCGGAGCAAAAAAGCAGACGGTTCACGACTCGCCTCAGAAGAAACTATAGTCTGTGCCGTTTCCTGTTTGCCGGCGCCGTGAACAGGAACTACACGGGAACACCTCGCGAAGACGTGCGAAGTCGTTGGTACGGAAGATAAAGTTTATGTGGGTGTGTGTGTCTGTGTTTTTTTTCTGTTGCTGTCGTCCACCGATTCTGGATTTCCCTTTGCACGGCGCCGGCAAACCGTTCAGTGACGCTAGCAGCAGATCGACAGCGTTTCGACTGTGCCGTTGCGCAAAATAATTCAATCACCGAATGACGCGCCACGAAGCGGAAAATCGTCTGGGCGGAAAAGCTTGCCTGTCTGTGTACTGCACACACACACACAGAGCGACACCCCATCCGCTTTGCTATTTCTCATTTATAGCTTAGTTTCTCCGGCTCTTTTAGGCAGAGCAGAGTTTTCGTAAAGAATTCGCAAGCGCGCGGAAAAGTCAACCATTTCCCGGGGTATTTTGGAAAATTCGCGAAAAGGGAGAGGTTGGAGGAGAGGAAAGAGAGTGAGAGAGAGAGAGGGAAGAGGTGTTGGTGGTCCAACGGTGGAACGGGGTTTCGTAGAGATTGGAAATGCAATTAGTCTGCATTTATGTTTGTCACTTTGGCGAGCGGCATTTTCGTAACTATTTCCAAGCCGGAACCATCCAACTACTTACTGCCATGGGTTGCGGCCCACCCTTCCCTTTCCTCCTCGAATCCCCCCCACCGAATTTTGTATATCTGTAAGGTGTGGCTCTATTTAGGTGCCGGTTCCGTTCCGGTCGGTTCCTTTCCGGACCGGCAATGGACAATCTTTTGCTGCGCGACCGATTTTGTCGTACCGATCGGCGGTAAATATGCCATTCGTGTCCGTTTCGATGCTGGAATGGGCACTCCGTGGGTGGGGAGGTGAAAGATTCGTCTAAATTTGCGCGATCCTCACGTGCCGGCAGAAGGTGTTTAACATAGTTTTGCAGCCAGAGCCGTCTCGCTAAATGAGAAAAAGCGATAAGCATTTAGGGTTGATTTATTTCACAAAAATGCTTAACAAATCGTTAACCGAAGGTTGGAAAATTCTTTGCAGAATGGTTGAGGATGAGAGGATGGTTAAAAAAAAGTCTCCCTTCCAGTTTGGTGTCTGTGGTGGATTTTTCTACATTAAGTTCTTCCAGACGATACTACTTACAGTTTATGTTTTGAAAATAGCTTGTTTTAAGCTTATTCTCCGAGCTTAAAATTTAAGAATAATGCACCAATTTATCCGTTAGAAAATCGTACACAGTTACTACAAATAGAGTAAATTTTAAACATTTAAATGAAAAATGCCTTGTGACAGTTGAATGGCGAAGAACAATAAGGTTATGGAAAATCTCTTTCACGGCTTATTTAGTAGAAAGCCAGCTAAGCAGCGGGTATCAAAAACCAAAAAAAAAAAAGATAGCCCGCCTTTACCTACACGCTTCAACGATTACGCGACGCACCGATTCGGATCAATTTTCCGTTTTGCTCAAAGTTCCGGTGATTTGCATGCCAATTTTCCGCTTTCGGGGTGTATCGATTTTCAATCCACTCGCCCGGGTAACATCGATCGACAATGGCCATTCGTTTCCCCCTCCATAAGGTGAATCCTTACTAGGCGGGGGTTCGTGGGTATGTGAAGGGAGACAAGTTAGAAACACAAATGAACCATATCGGAACCCATTGTTCCAACCGTACACGCGTGAAGTTATTGTTGCATTGCGCACTCATTCAAAGCGGAAAACACACGCTCGCGCGTCCGTGTGTGTATGTGTGTGTTGGTTAGCGCTTTGGGCGAGAAATTATGAGCACGTGTTAAGTTAAACACTGTTGCACTCGTGCGAACCCGGACGATAAGCGATCAAGTGTGATGCGCGTACCAGCGTTATCTCATCTCGGCATTATAATGTGACTTTATCAGTGATGGTGGCCGGCACTACACAGATAAGCACGCGTGACGCTTGTATGCAATTGGGTGGTGGTGCAGCAAGAAATGGTGCTGCACATACGCTGCACACCCGAGTGCATCCGAAACCGCCGCATGGAAATGGGCTGTCGTGTCGTGTGACTGCATATTTCATGCGTTTGCACTGGCAAATGGCTTCAAATTTCCAAAGCTCAGCCGCAGGTCTTTCCCCATCCTTACCTCCCAGCCTGTTCTGCCCACCACCCACCGATGCTCAATTCCTTGGAGGCGATGTCATCACGTCGACGGCCAAAACCAGGGCACCGAATTGGACACCGAGCTGGCCTCCGGGTATTCGATGCGTATGGTTTCGATGTTTAAGGTTTTAATTTAGCACAACACACATTCGCGCCAACCAGCTGTCCACACCCTGCCGGATGTGTCCCTTGCGTTCCTGTGCTTCAATCAACACACGGGGGTGTCAAACTGAAGTGTTAAAGTGCGGCACGCGTTTGCCCAACAATTAGACGACCGGTTTTGTCACCATTTTACGCCTGTGGGAATGTGTTGTTTTGCCGAATGTCGCTCGTTGTGGCAGGTTTTTGTTGGAGTTTGTGTTTAGTTAAGTCTTTTTTATATCCCTGTTGAAGGATCATCTGTGGTCAAGTTGTCGTTGAAATGATCCAATATCTTAGGCACTCGAGAATTACATCAAATTGCTAAGAGAAGAGAAGAGCATAATTATTTCGTTATACTCTCCGTTATCCGAATGTCCTGAATTCTCCAATATAATGCTTGATACTGTGTGACCCAAAAAAAAAAACAGATGTAACCCTGTACATATGTTCGGCTAAATGAATTGTAAACTTTATCATTCTGTTGACGCATGTTTGCATCCGCATTGACTAGAACAGCCCCGATTCAGGAACATTTTACACTATGCAGCACAATATTCGAGCCCCGCAAGCGAAGGCTCTATTGGATGTGGCTGGCGGCGAATGGAAAATTCCTTTTTCAAACACACACACACACACACAAGCACGGAGATACTAATGTTGGCTGTTGTGGGATGGGCAGTTTGATAACCCGGTGCCGGAGGCTTATACACCCAGAAGCCCATATCTGCATACCGGTAGCTGCTGATAGTATGTGTTGGGGTGTTGTGCCTCACTGCCAATGATTGTGTAGCATAAATGATTGCAGTTCATTAATGATAGCTGAACCATAAGGGGGAGGTGTTCCACTGGAGGTGGATACAATTGTTGCTGCCAGTCCAACTATGACATGGTGGTGCCGGTTGCCGTTTGCCCGATGCCCGGGTAAATTATTGTTTACCGAGAGGTGATTCGATTACAATGCGTTTCGGGCACCGAAGGTCATGACTGGTGTTGGTGGATGTGAATCGTTTCCAGCACGCTGAACGAAAGACAAACAACATAAGCTGATGTGAGCTTTCCATTAGCAACCAATTTGTTGAGCATGGGTTCTTTAATGGTTTGATGGGTGTTTTTTTTTAGTTAGAATGTCGTGGACTATCTACGTGCTGTTTTGAATGAAATAATGAATTTGTAGCTTATTTTTAATGTTGCTTTATTTTCAATGTAAAAAATTACGAAATGAAGGCAAAGAATAGTAAATAATTAAAAGAGGTATTGAAAATATTGTGAAAATACAGTGCTTACAATTATTGTATGGCAAGCTGATTTTTAGAATAAAAATGTAATTGCAGAGATAGACGAAAAGAATGTTTGAAACACGAGTTTAAAATTAAAAAGTAATCATATTGGCTGTCAATTGATTGATCTATCAGCAGAGCGTATTGCATTTTTAAAATATTTTTTGGTCGTTATTTCAACGATTCAGAACTATTTTGCCAAACGGCAATGGCCATCATATCCTCACCATTTTATTTAAATATGTCTCTTATTCTCAAAACTAAAAAAAAGAATTGGCGGTTGTATAGTTACGTTATGCACTGTTTTATATGCGATACAAGCGATAACATTTCACAGCAGTTATTCACTAAAAACAAGCACCTTTCTCAAACAAATCTGTATCATTATTTCCAAATAAAAACAAAACTCATCCCACACACAGACAGAGACAGACCGTATGCTTATAGCACCGATCACGGCAAGATAAACTGATATCGATAGCCCCGTATGATGGTGCAGATTCTGCACTTAATCTCTCACCTCTATATGGCCGGTCCATCACATTGGCAAAATGGCGATTTATAGTCGACCGTAATCATGGCGATTAAATGGCCCGCGGGGGACATCACCGCCAGCACGACGGGGATATATGCACATATCTTCACCGCCGTACGTAATTAATCGCTTCCGTGTTTGTGATTCTACACGATTTTAATCGCCTAATTCGCCTGATTGCTTGTCTGTTGCATGTCATGTGCGGTATTGGAAACTGCCTTTTTGTGTGTGTGTGTGTGTGTGTGTGTGTGTGTGTGTGTGTGTGTGTGGTACCAGGACAAAGTCGGCATCACCATTGTTCGCGTTCCTTCCGTAAGGTTGTACCCGACGGTTGTTGTGTGGAACAACGCTTCGCTTGATAATTCAATTGGCACTTGATCGAACCATATTTCATTTGCTTTTCGAGCTCAATGTGAAGTGGCAGTGGTGACCACCATCCCATTCTACCCCTAATAACCTCTTTCCCATGCACTGTAGGTGTATGATCTTATCGCATGATTTGCATGTAATGATGATTCGCTGCACCCGGGTTGCAAACCGGGCTGCAATCAATTACTGTCACGAAGCGAAGGTTGTTGGTGGACGGGCTTATATCCACTTCAAAAGGTCTGCTATCGTTGTCAGCTCGTTCCGGCTGACTCCTTTACCGTTGGTTGCCACTTGTGTGACCCACTGTGACGCCACGTTGGAGAGGAAATTGTGTAAACTATCAATTTTATGCTTGCTAACCCGGATCATTATAATATGATCGAATCTAGAACTCGCTACCCCCGCGTATTCCCGTGGTGACATTCGTTTGCATCCCCCTTTGCTGGTGGGGAGGGGGACCATATATATGCATTCCCGGGGGTACCCCCCGGGGTGTGGATTAACGTGCATCGAAAACCCTGCTTAACGCATCGGACGGTAATGGAATATTCGCCTCATCACCGCCATCATCATCAGCAGTGTGGGTTCGTCATCATACGTTAATAATAATCGGGTGTATCGGGCCACGGGCCATTCCCGGCACCATACGGCGGATAACTTTGGCAACATACATCACAACCACGCTAAGCGTGTGCCATCAATGCTATTCGGCACACATTTATATTGGTTAAATGGCGAATTTGATGACATTCGCCATTGCTGACTTTGCACACCCTTACACACCTCCCCTTCCCATCTTCTACCCATAGAACCGCCATTAATCTCACCAAACAGGACATATGGATACGAGGCCACTAATTCGCTGCCACCAGTGGAACGTCATCAGCATAAACTATATCGACCGTAGGTGGGTGCGTGTGTGTGCATGTTTTATGTTTCAACCCAGCTTCTTGGAACGTCCCTGGACACACACACACACACACAAAAGCGCATAGTGGACATAGAATTTATTTTATTTCCGCCAAACCGGATCGATAACTTCGACGCTCGCGCACCGGCTTTGACATTCTAAAACCGCAATTATTCAGCTTAATGCGCTTGTTTGCGGTCAATCAGTGGCCATTTGGCCGATTCGCCGAGGTCAAGAAGGGAGGATTTGTTTGCCAAAAGCCCGGCCATCGGCAACAATTACCCCCACCATCCTCCCCTTGTAGGTGTGCCCGTGTGTGGGTGTGTCTGTTTTTCACAGCTCAGGTCAGTCTTGTGGCATTAATGCGACCGTTCTGACCACTTACATAACTATGCCCGGTCCGGTAATGTTCTGCTAAATGCCATTTCATACACGCCTTTCGCTGCGGTTTTGTTTGGCACGATGAGGTGATTGAACGTATTGCATTATAATTAGCCGCCCGGCGCATCTTTGCTCCCCTATGTGTATGTGTGTGAGCGTCTAAAAGGAGTTTGTCCGGTTGATGAACGCTGCGATGGGATGGTTATGCGAGTGGAAAAATGTCAACATTTAGCATTTTGCTGTTTTGCGAACAGGTTGTAGGCTGGATAAAATTTGGTCATAAATAATACACTTATTTTGTTTAGAAAAATGCTTTTTACCATCAATTTTGCATGCAACCAAACACGCTGGTTTTGTATATGTTCAAATCTGCACTTAAGCACCAACAGACACGTTTGATTTACCTGCAATAGGGAGGAGAAACAGAGAGGGAGAAAAAAAAAGAATATAAATAAATAAATAAATAATGGAACAGGAAAAAAGATGTTAGATAGTGAAGTATTTATGGTAACGAAATTTTTGCCAATGCTGGCTAGTTTTGTTGTTTATTTTTTTGATTTTATTTTCACGCTCGAGCGTTATAAAATTTATGTATTTTCATTTAACGTGCGCACACCTTTTTTGCGCTCTCTAATTAATAACAACCCATGGCACACACGCATTTGCAAAGCGCGCGTGCTCTTCTCTATGCGGGTGCAGGGGGTTTTTTCATTTTCATAGTAAAGAGCCATAAATTAGCTTCCAGCTTCAACGTTTTGCGCCATTGCGCTGGTGCGCAATTTGATTCATGGGCCGCACACAAATTTAGGTACATTTAGACCAAACAAAGAAAAAAAAAGGATATTCACCCAGCACCGACATCTGTTATGGCGATTTTGTTGTGCAGGAAGGGTTGAAAAGTGAAAAAGAGAGAGAGAGAGAAAGAGAGAGAGAGAGGGAAAGGGAAGGAGAAGTCATATTGCAATTATTCATCAATAAATTTTATCCAACCTTCCAGAGCGACCCACGTAGATGCACGTGATTACACAAAAACCCACGGTGGATACTAATGCGTCAGGATTAGAATTACGTCACCATCGCTAACATGTGTGTGTGTGTGTGTGTAGAATGTATTTGATTATTGAAAATATTGATCATGATCAGGTACATGTGGCACCATCCGCAAAGGCTTGCTATTTTGTTCCGCAGTTCGCATGTGTGTGTGCTTGTGACATTTAAAATTAGCCATATTTTCATTATCAAGTGCAAACCCCGATCCCCAAATGGCAAGCAGATGTCAAGCGACGGATTTATAACGTAAAATTTATAACGCTTTTCTCCCGGTTTTTGGTGAACCGTGCAACCTACCAGATGCAAGCAGGGCCAGGGATATGATCAGCGTTTCGAGTTGAAGATTCGGGCAAAATGGGGATGGAAAACCGGGTGGGTCGTGTCCGGGGCGGGGATGGGAAACTATTAATTTAAAACGTTTCCAATAATTTCTCTCGCACCGCACAGCTGAAGTGTGTGTTTTTTGCATGCTCTCTGATCCTTCCATTCGACACAGGATGGTCGTGGGAATGGGAATGGATGAACCATGATGTATGCAATTTTAGTATGAAAAACCGTGCAGCGCAAAAAAAAAAAACACACAAACAACCATGATCGGTTGGAATGGTTGCCGTTGGATGCGTCCTGCGTTTGCTGAAGTAGTGGCACCGGTACCGGTTTATCCTCGAGAGGCAATCGCCATATCGGATGGAAAATGTAGCCAGCGGGGCGAGTACGATTTACGTGACTAAACAAAATGCATAACGCCAGTTTCCAGCTTCTGGATGGATGGATGGCGTTGCTAACCTGGGCGAAAAGAGACCTTGGAAACATGGCTCAGGTTGGAGAGGTCACTACACAGAAAGGGTAGGGCTGTTTTTTACTGGACCTTACTTCTTTCTGGACCGCTCGGTGCGACGATTGATCATAAAATCGAGTCATGGGGCCAAGTACAGGGTGTTTGAGTGTAGCTGGGAACGTTGGAACTATTTCTGGACTATTTTCAAGTTGAACTAGAATATGTGCAGTAAGAATTGGAATTTGTTGCACTTTCTGGATTTTGTTCAGGGGAAATTAAAATTGGAAAGATTCTCGCCCTTTCTGGATTTACTTCAAGTTGAACGTGATTATTATTTCTAGATTATTTCCAAGTTGAACTTGAAAATAATGATGCACGCAGTAAGAATTGGAATTCGTTGCACTTTCTGGATTCACTTTAAATTGAACTAGAATATCATTTCTGGAATACCAGTTACGCTTCGACAAATTCTAGTTTATCTTGACCATAGTTCTTCATCTTTTGAAATTGTATCCGGAAACCCTGTAATCTACTTATACCAAGATCGTAGTAAATTTTTAGCCAATATCATTTTAGTGTTACTTCTTTAAAAGTGATAAATTTTAGACTTCATGTAGTAAAAAGTATTATTTAACATCTTATTTTACTAAACAACATAACTTTCCATGTATTAACTTAACACAAGATAAAGAAGTCAACTTATTTCCTTTTATCTTTTAATACCTTACTGTATGCTTACACGTTTGCCTCATGTCTATTTGCACCAAAGAGCGAAAAATGAAAAAAAAACACACGAAAAGCTCCACCAAAGAGCAGCGATGGTCCCCGGGAGGCTATAACCGCATACAATTTTCCAATCATATTCCCTTCGCCCTTTCCGCAGAGCTAAGTGGAAGCAGGAAAAAGCTTACACCTTCTCTCTCTCACACACACTTTTCTGATCCACTTGTGTGTGTGTGTGTTTGTGTAGCACATTTCGATCTGATTTGGTTTGCTGATGCAGTTCGAGTGTGGGTATAGTACGGGTACTGCTGCAAGCACATCGGTCTGATGCATATCGATGTTCCGACGGAACCCCCCGAACCACCACGGGAAAATGGGAGTGAAAGGGATTTTTCATTTTATATTTATTGCAAATAAATATTAATGAAATAACATCAACTACACACACACACGCATATATACGTGCCGTACCAGTACTACTGTGCCAGTAGGTTACAAGAATGTATCGACCGGGTGTGCGCGCCACTGTCTGTGATCGTCGATTGTAATGGATTATTTTGCTAGCTTTGCACACGGCCAGTCGGAACAGTTTGAACGCGAGAGCTGTTGCGAATCGTTTGCGGTGCATGCCGCAGGTATGTTACCATGTGTTTGGTTTGCTGTTGCTGTTGTCATTGGGTTGGGTAAGTTTTGTGCGGTTAAGTTGTGTGAAATAGCGCACACGCACCCTAACCATCGATGGGGATGATTTCGGTCACCAGAAATCTTCCGTTTGAACCCATCCCTATCCTCCCCCCTCAATTTGCATAATACTTGCAACGGTGTCCGTGTGTGTGTGTGTGGACAGGAATTTGCACGGAAATGCCCTACCAAACGCACCGTGTGTACAGATGCGGATGTGCGTGATGTTGCCCGTTGGACTGCGCTGCTGAACGTGATCGTTCGCGTACGTCCGAGCGATTTAGACGCCGACGAGTAGGAGAAAAAAAAACATATAAGTAAAACTATCCACTTCACTTCCAATTTTTTCAAGCTCGGATGGACTTGCTGTTTTTCCCCCCATTCTATTGATTTATTGTACTTTTTATTCGAGTTGTTGTTACGGTTATCATCGAGAGGATGTATTTTTTCATCGTTTTTTTCAAAAATAATTTTCCCAAGCTAGCAAAGATTATAACACATCAGAAATATTTGCTGATATGCATGAGCCACACAAACGCAGCTCTTGGTTGGTCACGTGTCGGTTTCGGGTTTTTTGGTTCGTGCCGGGATTGGAAAAGTGTCGCACTTGATCGATTGGTATTAGCAGCGGCGGCGTTATGCTGCTGTTGGTTGGGAGGTTATGATTTATTTATCGCTTTTAGCATGGGAAGTACGCTCCGGGTGGTCAGGACGGTCCATTTCCAACCGATTTGAGCTAGTGCGCCCAGCTGGCCGGTACCGATTAGTGGTTGCAGTATTTACTAGTACGTACGAGCAAAAACTGTGTGTGTGTCAAACCAAATTTGAGATTAATTTAGATTATTCTATTTGGGCTTTTGTTTTACTGGTCGCTTGATTTTGCCGTAGAGGACGTGATGCTGAGAGGCGAGGTAAATATATGTGATGGGGGTTGTTTGCAACACATAAATGGGAGATTAAAGTAAAGCTGTTACAAAGCTAAAAATAAAATATTTATTTTCCATCAGCAAACAAAAAGGTGTAACAAAAAAACATCGGTTTAAAATCGGTCTTTATTATATTGGTGACACGCAAAAAAAAAACAACCCGAGAGAGGCATTTATTAATGGAACGGATCGAATGGGACGATAAAAGCTGTACCGCTTTACAGCAGCACCACTTTGTTATGCTCTATATTTCATAGTCCAATTTACTCGCTCCACACTGTACCCATCCAACCAGGAAAGGATTCTTCCCAATTCTTGCTGGCCCCAAATGTCGGGCACATGCACATCGCTTAGCGTCTGATTGGCTTCATTTACTTACCATCCCATTTTACTCAGGGGCGTTGATGAACGCCCCGGTGACTGCCGATCACACAGAAAAGGTAACGAGCCGTCATTCAATTACTGTGCCTTTTTTTTTGTTTTGTTTAGCATTTTTCTTTGCCACCTAGCAGTAACTAGCGCTACAGTATCTAAGCACTGTCACTAAATTTGATTCGTTTTTTTTTTCTACCGGAAAGGAGAGAAGTGGAAAAGTTTTTGCAACACCGGAACTGGGGCGTATCAAATTTTATCGGTCATTAATTTGACATCGGCCAATAACCATTTACTTGCGAGCGAGTTGCCGGATGAAAATGTCTATGCGCGCGATGTGGAAAAGTGTGTTGGGAAGCGTCAGAATGGAAAGTGGTAATACAACTTTCTTCGGTACTTTGCATTAATTCACCCCCATTTTAATAGCAAGTTTTCTTTTGTTATTTTTTGCTTTTATCCCCCCAAAAAAAAAGGATGGTAGAAATTTAACTAAAAATTGCACCAAGAAAGTGTGCTTAGTGTTTGCCTTACCAAGCTGTAGCTTAACCATTTTTCAACGTTTCTCCCAGCGAACTTGTTCGGCGAAGTGCATCAGATTGCAAAATTGCACCCTAATTTACTGGCGGAAATGCAAGGGAATGCTCGATAAATTATGACCGCCAGTATCGTGGGCTATCGGCAAGCGAAAAACAACGAGGAATGGGCTCGTGGCCACCGTCGTGCTCGGCCGTACCAGCAAACGGCTGATCTAGTATTAAGACCACTGATTGAAGAACCTAGGCCAGGCCAGCAAAAGGGGGAAATTAAGAGGAGAGCAGCAAAAAAAAGAGGATATAATAAAACTATCCCGGTATCCGGTGGTTGTATCCCAGCCAGCACTTGTTGCCGTTGGGTGTGTTTGTGTGTGTGTGTGTGGTTGGAAAATGTTTCCTGTAACGCCACGATCCATCTCATTGACTGCGGATCCATACCATTTCGGGAAGGCTGTTGGGGGTTGTAATTTGGGTGCATCTTTTTTGCATTAGTGCACTCCCCCATCCGCGGGCGCTTGGTGGGCAGCTGGTGCAGTTTGTCTTGAGAAGCGGCTACAAAAGATGCAGCTGCTTCATGCTTTTCCTGGGCTGGATTGCACCGTAAGCCACAGTAACGTTGTTCCTTTATGTTCTCTTTTTTGTGCGTTTAAGCATTCCTTTGGCTATTATGTTATTTTGTATTCTTTGCTTCGTTCTCGTCTTCAATAAGGGGCGCCACTAAC
>STHB01018472.1:0-12310 GCA_018908115.1 Anopheles rivulorum
TTACGGAGAAAAGATTGGCATCCGTGCTCAGCGGCATAAGGTTATGGTAGCCGTAGGGTGCGACGCAACCGGGGCACGGCTCGCGCAAACTGAGAAGAGAAGAACGATAAAAATGGCAAAAAAAAAATACGTCAATAAATCACAAACACTGGCGGAAGTGTCACAGAGGGACTACGACTTCGAGGCGTGGTTGGACGGGGGATGCTTTTGTAGATTAACGGTGCCGGTTGTGCGTTTGGCAAACAACGCGTTTGCACTGCATTGCACCGCTGCAATGCAACCGACGTGGAGTGGAGCATACGCTTTCGCTCTGCGTTTCGCTTGGTGTGCGTCTAGCCGGGCAAACGTAGAGATATGACCAGCCGGTTTTATTCGTTCCACAATGTTGATGAAAGAAATCTGTCAGGTAGTTCTGAATTCCACTTTGAAAGCAGTCAACCACAGAAATGAACGCACGAATATGACAGAGCCATGAAAGATACCGATGTCAAACACCCGCTCAAACACTAGTTCGTTCTCGATCTGTATCTATTCTTCCAATGATACAAGCGTGTAGAAATCTATTTCCGCTTCATAGCGACTAAATCCTCAATCATCACACCTGTTAAGCCCGAAATGAGACAAATGATAAGCAGCAAATACCGCCGTGACACACAAAACACATATGCATATGAACCCAGCGTGTTTTATTTTTCCTATTTCTCCGTCGCTCTCTATGGATCGTCGTATCCACACACACGGTAGAAAACATGTATGAATTATAATTTCGTTCCCGCTATCTTTTTCTTTTTTTTTCAAACAATTTTAAACATAAAGAGCGATTGAGAGTGAATGTAATGGGTATGTGAGGTTTTTTTTTTGCTTGATCACCAGTAACCACCACATAACAGAGAAAAAAAACCCCATTTCTGTTGGTCCTCGAGCGGCACACGCTCGATAGTGCGGAATGATGTAAAACAAAAACAGCAAATGGAGCAATACGCTATAAACATACAAACATACAATGCAATCTAGGGATGGTTTTACATCATTAAAATAACATCTATGCTAAGGGGATGAAACTACTGACGACTAAGGAACACATTTAAATACAAACACACACGCACACTTAAAGAAGAACACATCTATAAATAATGAAGTTAAAATCTAAAATACGGCTACACATTTTACAAAGCATTTTGCACGTCACAACACCTCAGCAAGGGGTATGCACACCGTTCGAACGCACAAGAGTTACGTTTATATCAACTTACGATTTTGCTCGTAAAACACAAATACACACACATACACACACATACACACACAGATATCCACTAGGCAGAGTGCTCTAAGTCAAGACAACTGCGAAGCATAAACATTCCGCAACAACAAACGGGGTAGAAAGAAGGGAGGCACGTAAAAAGCTTACGGCGAGCTTTAAATTAGCTAATGTGACAAAAATCATCCTCGTCACGGGTACCAAGAGAAATAACAAAACTAGCAAGCAAACAGGAAAAAAATAAAACAAAATATCAACACACACACACACGTAAACAGAAGCAGACGAAGCATTTTGTGAGCTATACGGAGGCATTGTAGCAGCGCATGAAATATAGGGGTGTGTTTTTTTTTCACAGTCGCCACCCCGTTGAATACATGTTTGTGTATCCAATTTCTTTACAAAAAAACCTAACCTGGCAGCATAAGCTACCTGCATAAAGGGATAGAGAATGTAGGTTTTAGATCTGACAGGGTTTACCTTTTCAAACGACATACTATTGAATGCAACTGCCATAATAAGACATTATAAATTCGTTTTTTTTTATTTCTAGTGGCAAAAGGGAGGAAATTAAAAGCCATCAAATGAATCAGCAAAAAATAGCCCATTTATCGTTGTGTGTAGTGCAAGACCAGGAAACCCAAATGCCGGTGAATCTATCCGTTCCAATAAGTTCACAACCATGGTGAATGACGGTCGTGAAAGTGATGCTTTCTACTGCTAGCAAACATCAACTAAACCGGAAAGACGATTACCATTGGGGCGATGCTAAAGTGAACAGCAACCAAAGAACAACGGAAATTGCCCTGTTGGTATTATTGTAGGCTGTTCCAGCTATGCTAATGCCGGTTCCGGTAGGGGGATATCAACGGTGACCTTTCACCTGTTTGTATTTGTTTGTTGTATTACTTTCATCGATAGTTCGCATGCAGCAAGGATACAAGCGAATAAGCGCAATAATACGCACATCGATCATGGAAAGATAAAGCCCGTACGAGTATGCTTTTTGGAACATAAAAGAAGTTTAACATAAATCATATTTGCACACTAAGCAAAGAATTTCTTTTTTTTTCTCTCTCTCTCTCTCTCTCTCTCTCTCGCTATGTGTGGGTGTGTGTGTGTGTAATGTACAAATTTACGAATTGATGCTAAGAAATTGAAAGTGTTTAATCGAACTACAACGAAAACGACAGTGACTAATGGATAAAACACCCGTCCCGAGAGAAAGTACGGTTGCTTCAGGCTAGCGTGTGCCCCTCATACGCACACCACACTTTGGTCGTCACTTACGGTGAAGAGGTTGGAGTCCGAACTAAGCGACATATGATGTAGGTAGCCGTACGGTGCATTGCATCCATCGCACGGATGCTCCAGTCTGTGTATATGCAGGTGAGCGCGTGTTATGGGAGGAAAAGAGAGCAAGGTATAAGTGTTTGTAAACGCGTGGAAAAGATAAACGTAGTGTAAGGGTAAGGATGGTGGGCCTTGACGAAAATCAACCTGGCATGGGACGAGGCACCGATTAAACGTAGCGAACGCCGAAGCATAACGCGCAGCAGGAAGGCAAGCCTTCAGACTTTTCCTACGTTGAGCAGATCCTCATCGTCAACGGATACTGCACAGAAACCGCAGATCACATCCCAGTACCACTAAAGTGGTGAGAAGAAGAAGAAGAAGAAAAACAACAACGAAACAACACATGGAACGCATTGGCGGCATTCCGTTGAACCACACTAACGTTGTGCGTAACTGCATGTTGGAAAGTACCTGTAAATGGTGACATTTTGCGCACACGAGACAATGCGGTTAGCTCTAGCACACATGGAAGCGATGCACTTACTTTTTTGGCACGGTCGACACGTAGGGCATGAGCACCTTATCCACGAACGAACCGAACCCGAGCTTAAAATTGCTGGTAATCTTTCGCATCTCGGACGCGAGATCGGCCCCTAGTGTGGACAGGATCGTCTTATCGTCTTCCATCGATTTGGAAAGATCCATCAGGTAGTACAGATCGACAGGATAATCTTCTGCCTGCGCGTAGTTCACATTAAACCGGAACGCCTCGTCTAAAACAGAGGTAAGCGAGCTTCAGTGCAAATCGTTCGCGACACGCGCCTCGACAGGTCGTGCAACTTACTCAATCGTAGCTTTAGGCTTACGCGCTGCGGCGATATCTGCACGATGTTTCCTGCGGTGGATTCCGATTCGTACGATGACGATGACTGGTGAAACGAGGACGACGAAGACGACTGGTAGTGGCTCGAGGAGTAGTACGATTCGCGCTCACTCTGACCGTCTGTCAAGCGGCGCGAAGGTTTCGTCAGCTCCCGTCCCTGCACCAGCTGAAACGTGTTGCTCGGATCGACGGTATACTCTTCCGGGCAGTATTTCTCGATCTGGCCGTGGCAGCGCGGATGGGTGAAGTTAGGCATGGTGCACCAACGGCAGTTGGTCGTTTGGATACACTGGCTGCAGCTCATCTTGCCCGGGCAGGTGGACACCTGACCAGCTGCATGGTCAGCGACGATGGCTATGATTGCGATCGCAAGCACTATCATGGTGGCGCACCCCATAGCGCGTGAACAGTACATCGTGCTGGACCGGTCGTTGAACTGGACTTGATTGATTGTGCCAAAAGTGTGGAAGGTTTGATTGCAGAACGGTGTTGCTGGTTGCACCCTTTTTATATATGTGCGTAATGCCGGCCTACACTCGCCGACGCTACAGAATTGATTGAGTTGCACGTAGGCAGGTATTATATCCCGGGGCTTACTGTGCTGTGCAGTTCGTTATTGGTGCCTGATTGCTAAAAAAAAAACACACACACACATCATCTGAAAGTAAAGAGAAAACTACATTAAATGAATCGTAATCGTAGCTATGAAAACTATTGATATTCCACTGTACAGTTATGCACAATATTACCACGCAAACTAGGCAGCATTAGTGGACCAAATGGTCGCATATTAAAACTTCCCCGTCGCGTATCATACGTATGCCAGTGTGGCAAAATAAACCTGGGTGCGTCCGTACAATCAAAGACACACCTTTACATTTCTTATCGACGATTAACTCCCAAGCACGCAAAGCCCAACACCGAACGCACACCTTTATCGTCTCTAGTGGCGTTGTGTCCGTGTAACGTATGGATGTAAACAGATGAAAACATAATTTAAAAAGAAAAAAATAACCAAGAAAGGGCGCAACATTCCGGACCAATACGGTAATGCCGCTGGGTCACCTAGGGGTCACCGAGGGTTCCATTTCATCGCTGGAAGGAGCATTGGGATCAATTTTTAAATTAATTCCCAACAAGCGTGTATGGGTAACGGTGACGGTGACACTAACCTTATCAGCACACCACAAGCATTCCATTATCGAGACTCTTTAATTAGCTGTAATCGCTTCGAACCGTGCTGGCGCGGCTGTGTGCAGTTTAATGTTCGTAAACCATGCAGCAAAGATAAGGGTGGATAATGCAGTATGATGAAACCTGATAAAATGAACCTTAAGAACAAGCATGCTTGTCCCAAGACAACAATAGAGGATGATATACCCTGCTAAGGGTGGAGTGGTTCATAAAAAGTGTACAATTAATCATTTACGCATGTATTATTATGTTGCACTTTTTGCTTCCCGGTCAAAATATAGAAAACATCAATATATATATATATATATATTGTTTGGATTCAGGTTAACATTTTGTTGTTGGTAACGACTATTTCAAAACGTTCGCTATTGACAGATCGCACGAATCGAAGCTGTCAGTCAGGTTTTTTTTTTTAAAGTTTCCGTTGCCGCGCGTGAATTAAAAAAATTAAGAAGCACAACGTAGGGAACGTAGGCAAGACCGGTTAACCTCCAAGACAAACATATATATATATTTGTTGTTGTCTTTTATTACAGCCCCAAAATCATTCTCGTTCGCTTGATAGAACATCGTACACGACATTGTTTGCCACACACAAAACGTTTCTCTCAATTCTTTGACGTGCGAAACAGGAAGTGGATGACTAATCGTACCATATCTGATGCACGTACACACTGAACATTCGATCCGACTCATCTTTTCTTTTTGCCGTCCTACAGTCGTGTTCAAGTAAAGGAGGACGGACATTAATAAGCGCCCCCCCCCCTTATGATTGTAGATTGTAGAAGATTGTCTACTGGCAACGCAAGAATCGTGAGTGTAGCGAAATGGGTTCGCAAACGCAAGTTTCGCAGCATTACTCAAGGTGATCGCTACCAAACAGTAACATTAGCCCGCGTACTCTGAATCACCCTGCTTGTAACCGTATCTGCGTCACGCATCAAGTAAACCTATCCCAACAGGCAGACACGCTCATCAGGCAGCGAGTGCAAGGCGAAATCGTTGCAAAAGTCTTTCACTGTTTCGCCGAAATAGCGGATGACGAATACTGGCTGGCTACGCGAACGATGATGTGACGTAAGGCGTAATAGTGTGTCTACTTTTTATCCCCCTGCTTGGTGGATTTTGTCTGTAGGATGTCACAGCGTTAGTCGATAGGATTATCGTTTGTTTGCGGGAACCCGGTGGTAAATCAAAATAAGCACGGCCCCGGAAGATCCCCCGGAAGTGGACGAAATTGATATTACTCTTTAAATAAGCTTGCTTTTTCTTAAATGTTCCCTGTAGTAGGTGGAGTGATTGCTAGTTTGCTATCACTGTTTCACGTGCTAAATCGTGTCATCGTTATCAGGAGGAAACACAGCCGAAATGCTAGCGCTCGGAATCAAATTTACAACGCTTACGCCTGCAGTGAAATGCACCAAATAATGCATGATTTATCCCGGTTCGCTTTGTATTAAGATTTAGCCTTGACCTATTTGTTTAAAGCAACAGTTGAATGCATGAAAATTGAGCAACATACATAACATTACACTAAGAGACAACATGAATGGCATTAAAATAACCAACGAAAGGACTTTGTAACTGGCATAACAACATGAAAGTAGGTCTCCTGGTCACGATACCGACGTGCTAGCGAGCTGGCAATCATCACCTGTCGCTTGTGAGTGAACTTTGCGTGTGTCATGTGCACTTGTCTGGAACTTATCTTTTTCTGACCATTTTTGCTGTTGCTGTTGACCAGGAACAAACAGTCAGCAAACGGATGCAGCACATTTGGCACGGTCGGTAATGAAGCATGGGTGTGCAAGTGTTCTGCATTAGCCGGCACTGGTTACAGTACGTGTCATACATTTGGGCTAAGGCGGATGCGCATGACGAATTTTGTTTGTTAAACACGTAAAATGACTTTTTAGCATGACGCACGAACGCGCTAAACAATTGTTTTGCATTCCTTTTCTTGTTTTTTTTTTTTTTGCTCGATTTCAACAGATTGACAGGCTGGGAAACAATGACATTGAAATGCATTTGTCCTATAGTATCTCACTTTAACGCATCTTGCACATCCGTAACGGGAGTGGGCTTTGTTCATTACGATTGTAGCACCCTTTAGCAGTTGCTAGCTCAGTTTAAAATCAAGGACGGAAACAGAACAGAAAGCAATTGAACTGTGTTTTTACTGTACGAAAACACCATATGGTGTTTCCATGTTGGTGATGTCGACCGACTGCTTCGGACGCGTTTCCTGCCGCCGTTGCCGTTTCATGCAGAGGTGGTTTTACGATCGTAGGCTGGTTGCAGGGTGTCTTGATCTCTGCTGGTTCGATTACACACCACCTACCAAACGAGTGTTGCTTGGTTGTCCGTGTTGTGTGCGGTTTAACACTGCAACAGAAGCAACCTATCCCCACTAGCTCTCTCTTGCAGCGAAAAGACGCTATAGGGTGAAACCGAATGTAAAAACCACATCAAGCTTCACCGTGTGTCGCCGTGAACACTGCCAACACATGCGTATGGTGACTTCCCGTAATTCATCCCCGACAAGCCGTTCGGGTTTGTGTGGTTCGGGTTTACGGTAGGTAATGCTAAAAAGCAAGTATAGCAAAACAACAATTAAATAACCTTCAGGTAAGCAAATTGGTTCCATTATGATCATCCGCACCGAGTTATTTGATAAAAAAAAAGTATTGTCTACTGTTTGGCACGTTCGCTACACAGTCCACCACATGCACACCAAACGATCTATTATTAAATCTATGATACAATATGCGAGATACACGCACACACGCACACAACACCGCACTAGTAGACGCCATGTGCGTAGGTGCATCCTCACTTGGATATGATGCATACTCGTTTCTTTAGTCCATAGGTCACTTTCTGCACATGAAATGAATACTATAGCTACCAGAATATGGTTAAAAAGAAAAGAAAAGAAAAACAGTTGCACAGCAAAACATACCGCATTCGGCACGAAACACAATTCGCACACAGCTACAGACAAGAAGGATTACGAAGTAATCGAACTTTGCATATTCAACACCAACACTATCGGACGGATTTTGTACAGTACATCACGCTTGAACGACGCGCGTTACTACCGCACTGCGAATGGTTTGCTACACAGTCGCCTCAATAACTGACGCTGGCAATTTGATCTGTTACGCACATTTTTGTTTGTTCTTAACGTCTGGTTCATGCATTGAATGGTCCCGGCCCGGCAGACGCCAACACACACGTACGACTACCAGCGCGACCATGCTTTGGGACGAGTTTTGGTGCGTTTTTTTTTTTCATTTATGTTTGACCCGTTTTACACCGTCAATGTGAGTGTCGTGGTGGTGGTGTTGTGATAGTTTGATGTCTCTGTTTATATCTACGCAAGACGACGCGATCGAACGAGTGCGATCGTGTAGGATGATGTACCGCGTACGCTGTCCGAATGGCTGACAAACCCAATGCTTCCTTCTCTTTTTTTCCCTCTGCCGTGCACGTAGCGTTTCATGCACAGTGCGCAACATTAGGCATGCAGATATATGGCTATGCGTGGATCTTTCGAATGACTCAAGCGAGCGAGACAAAGCAAAGGGACGGCGTTCGAAATAGCGAGAAGGCTGTGGAGTTTGCGATTGCGCGTCGGGGTAGTTCGTAAAAATGAACCGTAAGAAAGCGATCGGCGAACGAAAAGTCAGGAATGGTTCAAACATCTGCTTCGGTTCGGGATGGATTTTCCCATTTTTTTTTTGCATTGCAAATGCTAACGCATAGTGCACACGTGTGTGCGTTGTCGTTAACAACAACAACAAAAAAAAAAGATAAATTAGCAAACTTTGGCACGCTGGCGTTTGATAGTTTACTTGTAATGTCCATCCTATGATACTGTCGATCCTGTTCCACCGAATGATCTACGACGACTGTTAATATGTAGTCCCAATTCAAACCACTTTCGGTTCCGAGAGCGAATCGTTTAAAACTGTCATTATTCCTTCCTGTACTCTCGCCTTCATGCATTTCGCTTTCTTACATAGTACACATGTTTTACATACATGGAACAAATGCCCAATCCAATTCCGATCAACACAACTGAATGCGATCGCTGTGAACATACAAAAAACCATTTTACAAAATGCATCCTCACTGCTAGATTTCGTCGATACGTCTATCGGTTTGGCGATTTTGCCAAATTTGCCCAGCGCAGTTTCCAGAATCCAAGCGACGCACGCATACACCACGACATGTTTTTTAGAAGGGATGTGTACTTGTAAACAAGGTTGATTAAGAAAGGAAGATCTTTACTGTTGTCAGACATAAATACAGCTTTCTGAGCTACGAAACATCCATTCCCATTTACCTCAACCATACTCTCGAAACACTCCACTATACCAAAGGAGGAAAGAAAAACATTTAGAAAATCAGATATTTCATGCAACAACAATTATTTTGACTGCTGCAATTTCATGGCCACTGTCTTGATCGTATGAAGCGAAAACAATGTCGCTGACATCTGCATGTCGGATTGCATGGGCAGAGGAAGGTCCAGAAGAAAGGATAACGTAAACCTTCTGTTGTTGGTTGTTCAACGAGCAATTTGCATTAAAGACGCATCCCTGTTTTTGCTCCCAGCAGGTTTGCTGCTGTTTCATGATATGCCCAAGAAAGGGTTTGTGCATGCCGTGCTGCCTTCGAACGTTTACAGTGGAAACTATCTGCACTTCCATAATAATGCAAATCTAACCATCTGAAAATAAAATGTAGCACACAAATATTGCGTTTGGATTTTGTTTGTTTGTACAATTGCACTGTATCGTTGTTTAATTCCTAATTAAATTACCCAAATTTGTTTACTATGTTTACTACCTTTTTCTTTATCTTCACCAACTTCGCAATTCGACGAAGGTCGGAGAGGAATAAGTTGCGAAATGTTTTCTTTTCTTTTAAAGTTATACAACAATACGGTATTACTGGGGAAAACGCCGGAAAGGAATGGAAACTATTTCCATTTTCATCATCATTATTTAATTTTTTTTTTCAACGACACTGAACTGTACTTACTTTCCACATGTAAAAAAATCTTATCCTACTCCATTTCCATTACTGACTAAATCTCTGTTCGCGCAAAGGTATCTTTCTATTAATAAAAGCTAAATGGTGATACGCGCGATGGATGGAAATAGGCAGCCAATATGTGGAACAAATAAACAGAAATAAAACCAATACGTGCATTTTCTTGCCGACCATTCGCTCGTTGTGCTGTAGCTAAAATGAATGCTTAACGTGATCATGCCAAAATGTGGGATCGGTTCGACAACACCGCAGCGGTTGCAGTACAAAACAGTGAACGAGAAACGGCAGCATATCCATCCTTAGTAAACAGGTAAGGGATTTTGTGTCTGTGCTTTGTTGCCCACGACAAGTACGCTCGTACACCTTATACGGAAGCCAAGGGCTTGTATGGATGTAAAAGGAAACTCTTGCTCTCTGCACCTGCTCATTCCGATGTTTCGTTTGTCCCAGTCGACGGGCAGAACGATTTGCTAAAAAGAAATAATCACTCTACGGCACGTACAACACACATTTGTACCAGAGCTTTTCTCGTTAGAATTACTTTCAACACACTAAACATGCCGCGATCAGATTTGATTGTTGATCAACCTCATACCTGCCCATGTAGTGGCAATACTGGCTATGTGTGTTTCTATGCATGTGGTTGTACGTTGCAAGATCCATCTCCGGTTGAAAAACACCACATCACCGTCTCATTCACGCCCTGCCAAACTTGTGGGCGCACAATTGATGACTAATGGTGCCGCAATACACTGCCACCGATCTCGTTCACGGGTACGGTACAGTTGTTAAATTCTTCAGAAAAATCATCTGCTCGTCGCTCGTACGATTTGCTCCCGTGTTTCGTGGTCATATTACACCGCGCGCTAATGTTGGTCACGAAAATTTTACTCCCGCTGACTCGGCTTTCCCATCCCATTCGCGCCCACCCTTCCGTTACCTTGGATACTGTTCGGCTTACGCACAATTTCCGCCCTTAACGGGGTGGAGTGTACGCCGGACGGCTCCAACGGAAAAAAGATAAATATAAATCTTACGTGTGTACGTGCGTGCGTTTGAGTGTATGTGTGCCCTTATGTTGTTTGCGTTATGCTTCCCGCATATGTGTGCACCGAAGACAAGATGTGTCTTGTAGCTTATGTCGTAATCAAACCGTGAGCTGCGTGAGCTGTCACTATTATCACCTGTTTCTAAAAGATGGTTTTATATCACTATACTGTACCAAATGCACTTACATTCACACGCACACTATAACCGACACTGTTGGCAACTAGGAGCAAATAGCTTTCTGGCTTCGTTCTGTTCGACGTTTACGTTTCGCCCGCTTTTTTTTTTCCCCCGTCGATCGGACCAAACTAGACTGCACCGGACGGTACCATTCCCGTTCCGAACACTTTGACAAATGTCAGTCGATTTTATTAAGCGTACAATTTACCCCGGAGAACGACCAGATCGGCCAAGCGTTGCTACTTGACAGAAAGAGATGACAGGTTTGCTGTCTCGTGCCTTCGTGTACGACATGGTACGCCTGCACACACCCACACCATCAAACCGTGCAAACCACATTTTTAAGATTTATATCTCCCTAGAGTTATGTTGCCTCCTGTTACTATATTTCACCGGAGAAAAATTATATTAATTTCTATCGCACAAAATATGGATTTAAAACATTACATTAAAGAGTGGTTATTATTGTTATGTTTCGATTTCATTTCTTCGTCTCTTTTTTTTTCGCGTTAATTCAGGCTATTCGATTCGGCTTCAATCGATTTGCTTAGCCTACTATTATGGCAAAACGTTTGGTGTAGCTTCGCGCAGAGCTTACCAACAGTAATCAACATTTCTGGTTCCAAAATGCAACTTTAATCATTTTTGTTTTCATTATGCAATTTTAAAATGACAAACAAAAAAGCCATTACGAACAACATAAGACAAGTAACAATAAACCTCCAGAACGATATTGTTTTATTTGACTACAGAATTATGCAAACTAAAAGAGCTGAAAGACTTGGAAACTTCTATTCGCATAATTTATTTCATTGAACAATTTAATCCGTTGATCTTTTAACAAACTTTTCCTTTCCCCGTTTCATCCGTAGAACCAAACAAGCTAAGTTTACTGTAAAAAAATATCTGCTGCTTGTTACGCCTGCCTCGTGAATAGCTCTTCTTGTATGGTAATGTTTCGTTTTTCTCTGTTACAATATACAGGGTATGGCATAAAATACTTGATCTGTTCCGAAGATGTGTACATCACATTCATCACCAGCATATTTCATCGCTTCACTGCTAAACTAAACGTCATGGTTTTTACCGATCAAACATACGAACTCGATATGCTTTCGCTTTCCCTTGGTTTTAGTTTTTAGTTTATCAATGTATCAAATTAATCCAATTAAACCGCGCACTAGAATCGGAAGCTAGGTGTTGCTTTATAGTTTCCGTTAATGTAGTAACCATCAATGAAACGTTTAGTATGTGTTTCAGTTAGCCACGATCAGCTTTACAAGCTGATGGTTTTTAACACGCGATATTATACAACTTGGCATAACAATTTGCCTTTCCTTAGTACTTAGTTCATCACATGCTTTTTACCGCTACGGTAAGACGAAAAT
>STHB01018479.1:0-12309 GCA_018908115.1 Anopheles rivulorum
AAGCTGAATATGGATATGCAGGGGATGTAATGTACGCAAACCAATCAATCTCAGCCTGACAGTAGGGGTGAATGTGTTTACGTTGAAGAATGTTAAGCGATACTTCCTTCAAAAGGATCCGCAAATAGATAGAGTGCAGCGAGTTCTGAAACGCCCAAACGAATAATATAAACGCAACAGTTGATAGTGAAACGTCACTATCAACATTTGTCAAGCTGTTTATATATGGGCGTGTTGAAGAGTAGAGGTATGAGAATAAATTGTTTTCCTAATTGTCTAACAAATGATTTGCAAAATAGAAACAAATAAATTTGGATAATAGTCATACATAAGCGCTTATCGGCTTAACGAACATAAAAACCAGTAAGGATTATATGAATTCAGCATTCACTATACTATGCACCCGACCCAATATGTTATTTAGCAAAGTTTATTGCGTTTTAGTTCTATCCAATCTGTTCTATCCAATCTATTGCGAAATCCTGTTTCCTTGTAGTACCCTTCTAAAGACGCTTGGAATTTTTGAATGTACGAATCGTTTCCTTTTCGAGCTTCATTGGACATGTCGTCAGGTAACTTTCATAATTATCAAAGCATTGCATTAGCTGAACTGGGATAGTTGTTGCTATTCTATTTAAATAATCGAAGCCAAATAATCCAAACAACGTAGATTGATCGTACCACATATTTCCAAACTAGTGCAAACCAAAAACTAGTAATATCAATCTCACAGCAAAATCCCCACTAAAGTTACTTCCTTAACGGTTGTGGACGAAGGTAGCCTCAAAGTCCCCAAAAGTAATATGGTCTGGAGTGTGAACAATCAACAGCCAATTAACATAAGGACAATAAAATAAGTACAGTTGAAACACTTTGTTTCTGTGGAGAGTAATTAAAACGCATCCTACCATTAGCTTACTGGTGGATACAATCTTACACAAGGTTGTGCAAACTTGGTTCTTCCGGTTCGACACAAGGGCTTGGACATTATAAAATGCATAAATTTACAACGCGAACAATTTCCTTTTCAAACTGTATGTTTAGTTGTACTTTTGCATCCACAAATAAAGAATGCAGCTAGCTTTCCTTCCACGCGCACCCAAACATACCGATGCGATGAATGTGCTGTTGATTCCATTTTCGCATCGTCATGCTTTGAATAAATTCTTTACCATGCCATTCCCTTTCCCACTATACCCCTCTCCTCCTCTCTTTCCTCCCTCAACCAAACTTTGAACGCTGATTTCACCTCACCATTTCATTTCATAATTCATGCACCTTTGCAAAGCCGAGAACAAGCGCACAATTAGCAGCAATTTCCACGAAATGTAAGTAGCACGGGCGGGAGACAATTTATTATTTACACGTAGCAACAGCAACATCGCCGCAATCGCCGGCCAGTACGCGTATTTCGCGCGTATTTCCGAAACCATACCAAAATGCATCAAACCTTTCGCCGCCCCTGGATCACTCTTTAATATAGCTCACCACCTTCACTCCTTCCTACCATACCATACCACCCCCTTTACCCACCCAAACCTGCGAAAAAAGGGGGGGTGAAAACGCATCGAAAAAAATAACCGGTGCAAATTCCGAGGGCACTTGAGTTCAGTTAATTATGCCACCCGCACGCACCAGCGGACCAGCAAAACGCAACCAAAGCGGCGAGCAATTATTTATTCAGAACGTTTAGGTCTTGTATGGGATGTGAAAAAACGCAGCAAAACATTCCGCTCGCCCGCAGTATTTTAGCAAAACGAAAACAAAAAACCTCAGCGCTGGCTCATAATTATACAGGGTGGGGTGGTTTTAAAAATGGCCCAAAAGGGGACGCAAATAAAAACAGCAAATCTGCCACCACGACACCAGGATTGGTAAGGTTTGCCCTGGCATCGATAATACCTTCAGCAAACATCGGTTCAAAAAGGAGCGCACAGAGTCCTTGCCTTCATTTTCCTCGTATCTATCACTGCACCAGCAATCGGAGCCAGCATTGTGCGTGGTTTTCGATCTGTGAATCGGTTTGCTGAATGCAGTACGGATATTGCAGCAAAAGTACACACAAAAGATATTGGTAGCAGTGGCAAAAAGTGGGGGAAAAAATAGCACCAATATTGTCTGTTTGCTTTCTCACGCCAAATAAAACGGATCAATTTTGATTAATTGCAGCACTGATCGAAACGTGTCCTTTAGCGTACGTACGTACGTAATGTGATGAGGAGGGTGATTTGTTTTTTTTTTTCGGTTGCACGAATCGCTCCAGGGCACGCACACTGGGTGTGTTTGTGGTGTGCAAAACTGTACGCGAATTGACGCATAATATGCGCCTGGAAATGAGTCATTTTTCTTCAAATCAAATGACCGTTTTACTTGATGTTGAAGCGTGGGTGATGGGGGGAGGGGGGGGGGGGTGTTGTGCCGGAACGGACGGAATTAGGCTATTAGCAAATTCATGTGCCAATAAAAGATTGTTTATGTACAAAACCATAATTAAACATGACTATTTAGGGACAGTAATGGGGAGGGGCGGAGGGAGAGGGGCGGGTTGTCATATGAATGGGTGGAAATAGACTTGACACCATCCTGTATAGGGGGGCTCACAATCGATTAATTTTGACTGGAATTTTGCAAAGCCTTGTGCCTTGTGTCCTTGCCACAACAAGATTTCTGCATTCTCTTGCTGATCTACCAGCACAACAAAGTCAGCCCTGCATGGCCACCCATCGTGAATCACATCGTGATACAGTTATCGCACCAAAAACACTGCCACCCACAACCCACAAATACATCCACGGGTACAAATAGCGTTCGAGACTCGAATGCCAGTTCCGTTGTCGCTCGCCTTACGTTTGGCACATTGTTCTAGTGATCTAGGGCGGTTGAGCGGGTGGAAAGGGTGTACTGAGAGCTGAGCAGTTACTCACAACTTCACACTCACCCACCCTTTAAGGCCTTTACCTCGGCGACGCCAGACCCCCGATGACGTAGGTGCAACACCTTAGGCCACCCGAAAGCAACAATGTAGCGCCATCGCCACCCCGTTTCCTGTGCAAAAGCGCGCACACACACAAGCACACAAACATCAGCCCCCGAAGGTTAACAGCCCTCGACGGTATGCTGGGTAAGGTCAGCGGAATAATCGATATTTTTCTCCCGCCCGGCCGGCGAATTGGCGAAACCGCACCACCACCCTCTAGAGGGGGAGGCATATGTTTTTTTTTTGTTTTACGCCCGATCACGGTCCGAAACACGTTAGGCCGGGAATGCTAATCGGTGGCCCAACAGTTATCAGCCATCGAACACATTCGATAGGGGTGTGAGACCTTTTTAATAAAAGCACACGCCGGTGGAAATGGAATTCCATTCACAAATCATACGTACACCTTCCCGTGCCTGGCATGCCTGCAACTAGGGGTGGGGATTAATGGGTAACCATTCTGATTCACCGTGGCCACGCAAAATCTAAATCGTAGTTAAATCGTAAAATTAATTTTTTTGCGATCGATTGATCGATCGCTCCAGCCCCGGTACATTAACGATCGGCGAAGGTGCGGTTGTTGTTGCCGTTTGGCTGAACCACATCCTAACTGGTGTCGTTCTCGCACGGCACGTTGATGGGAGCACTGCAGTTAAGGGCGCACCAAACTGTCTGCCCAGAGCCGTCACTCGTGGACGTTGGGCGCTTAAGACGAAGCGGAGAGAGAAGAGAAAAAAATGCAACTCCCCATAGTGTAAAGCATTAATGCTCATAGCTGAGGTCATTCGATCCACTTATCTTGGGCACCAGATTTTTCGAGTGATCGTTGAGTGATCGGTTGGTTTAATCTACTGGCCGAAGGATAAGCAATTAGACGTGCACACCAGACTGGGTCGGTGGCAGTGCGTGGTCCGACCAGGTCCGCACACCTGCATGTCTCGATGTTCTTTAATATGTGGAGATATTCGAGACACATTTCTGTGACTAGAACATACTGTTAACTATCAACCCTTGGTGAAGAATTCCTGAGAGTTTAAATATCCTAATAATTCTTGGAATTCCCAGCTAACCGAAATGAGCATTTCTCACTTTTAAAGATAAAATGCATTTTTATAGCAACCATTTTGTTTCGCCATTACTCTATTCTCCATTAAGGGTTAATTTCACTCGCGAACAAGCTCATTAAAGAACAACATTTTTCGCCTGCCATAACTTCTGGCCATGTCTGCGTTCATGTATGCGCACCGGGTCAACCAAGCTGGCGCTTGTCTGACCCAGGTGTCACCCCAAAACATCATCGCCGCGATAAGAGTGCGGTTACGCAGGGTGAGGAAAGTGGCTTTAGTTGCCTCCTTTTGAAACACCTCGTGTGTCCCTGCGCACGGCCACAAGCGTAAACGTAAGATGAGGTTACGGGAGTCACGATCAAGCGAAGCTATTTCCATCCCAAAACGCACCACGCAACCCGCTGAACTGTCTTGAGGTCGAGATATTTTTTTTCTTCTTTTTCTGCCAAACGTTTTGGAGTGTCCATTTCTAGGGCACCCAACCCACTGTGTGCTCCTTGGCGGAACGTACAGTTTTTTTTTTGTTGTACGCCCGCTACAGTACAATTTATGTTGCAAAGTGCGCATTTATGTTGGCGATTTTTTCTCTTTCTTCACTGTACACTCAATGTTACCCGCGTGGTGTAGGTGTTTTGCTGGAGAAAGATGGAGCAAAAATAACAGCACACCAGAAGGTCATTACAGAGCGGCCGAAGGTCGAACATTCGAAGCTATCTGCAGCGGGTGACAGGAATGCATATTGTGCGATATTTGGTGTACCAATCGGTTTGGAACGGAATTCGGAAGGTCAGCTGGCCGGGACATAGATGAAATGCTAATTCATCCGATAGGACGGGTGGGCTAAGGTTCGATCGTGCCAATCGCACGCACACGGATTAACTCCTCCCGGGGTCTTTTGTAGTGTTGCCGCCGTGTTTCGAAGAAACAAAAGTTGACAATGTCCGATAAACTCCATCACCCTGAGCTTATTGCGATTCGATTCGGAGCAATAGTGTACGATAATAAATGATTATCCGTATTAATGCACAGACAACAGCACATGCACAAGTAGTTGATTTTGGCATATGATTTGGTAGAAGGAAAGGTAAAGGCGAAAGATATGGTACCTGTGGTACGTATCAAGGTACGTATCATATGTCAAACGATTTAAATGCGTCAATCGTTTAATACGCACGACAAGTGTTTATGCTGAGAGACTTTGATCCTTGAAAAACTCGTTCAACGTATCAGCACGAAATATCTGATGATGTGGAGTTCTGTTGGTGCTTCAGTAAATCAGCATATTCTAGAATTGCACAGAAACTTCATAGTCGATGACTTTACACTCTAATTTACTAATAGGAAATAGTGAACGATCAATACATTGCAGACCTCTGGTAGAAGATAAATTTTAGACAACTAGTTTACAAAAATTCTAATAATCCATTATAGTTCTGGGGAATAATATCTTAATCAAAATGGCATATTTTATCTAATAAAGTCTCAGAATAATCCATATAAATTTACGAAGAACAAACATATTCTATTCTCTTGGTATTTGGACATATTTAGAACTTTAATGTCTCTAACGTCAAACTTCGCCTGTCAAATATTCATAAGTTTCGTTTCTTATTTGAATATTGTACATGTCATTTTTTGTCTAGTATGATTTAATTACAAATTTTAGGCAAAAGGGAACCCTTACAATTTACATAGTTTTACAAATTTGGATATTTAACATATTTTTGATGGACATTTTTTTTTCGTTTATTTTACTCAAATATTGCACCATGGTAATATGGACATTCTTAAAATATGATCTGTTCTGAATGCTTAAATTTTACGTATAAAATATAACATACTAGGATCTATTAAAGATTAAAAATTATTCTAAAGTAGCAATGATGAATGCTCCTTTAACTTGTTAAAAACAGACGGATTAGCTATCACGCTTTGATGCACCAATACGTTGCATGTATATGCTAAGATCTTAAAATAATCCCAAAACAAATACACTTCACTGTGTTGTTTCAACCATTCCAAATCACCAACATCCGGCTTCGGTTGCGTTGTTCGGGCTAATAAAGAAATAAATCTCTTGCGACCGGCAAACCGCCTGTATGCTAATGGTAAATTTTAATTACATCCATGGTGCTACCGTCATCGTTGCTGCTGGTTGGCCAGCCAGCCAGATTACGGGCTTCTCCCTTTAGCAGCACTACCAGCATCGCGCCACAATTTCCTTATTGGAGCGTTATTAATTATTGAGCTTTATGCCTTCACAACGCCTGGGTCGAGTGAGTCCGGGTGGCTCGGTAAAATCGATCTATTTAAACCGATGCCAGATAGGGGAATGATTGATACAAACGGACAGGTGGCGTTATGGATCGCTTGTGAACGATCAAAGTTACAGGATAACAACGATCTTTATCGGCAGATAATCCTTCGCGTATGATCAACTCGGTACGCGGGTCTAGGCGCTTTATGTCTAATAATAGAATCGCCAAATGCTTCGAACTTTGGACAACGTAAATCTCCACGCATACCCCATCCATCAGTCAATTGACAACTGAAGAGAGAACAAAAAGCTTCACAGCACAAATGAGACCCATAAGGGGCCACCGCCTGGGCTGGACGCTTTGCCACATCGTCGTCGTTGGGGTGCGCCCATCAGCGGCCAGTGACATGCGCTCCAAATACGTCATACCGGGGGCCACGCCATACAGCTGCAGGCGGATACGGTACGTATTCACCCGGGTGGTTCCCTTCACCGGGCTAGCAACAGGACCAGCATAATTAGTGCGGTGCCGAATTAAAAAGCGAACCATAAAATAATCGCAACACAGCAAAAACCATGCGCAGAGTAAAGAAGGATATGTAGATGGCAAAGAAACCGCGATTCGCCCTCAGCCAGCGTGCCTTTCCCGGTACCGCACAAACCTCCGCCGGGGGAAGTGTTCTGATATTCTCACTCCCTTACGATTTCTGCAAGCATGCCGGTGACCGCGATCGAGAGTAGCCTTGAGATTTGCCGAAAAAAAAGACGACTGAAAGCGAAAGCCGGACTCGCGACTGGTACAGATGGTAAATTTGGAAGCAACAAACCAACCAACAACAAAAAAAAAAAGAAACACTCCGATTCAACTCCAACTCCTGCGTGGTGTGCGCTATGCCGAAGCATTGCGAAGTGGTCGACCAATGTCGCAAGGTTGGTCCAAGTATTTGGCGACAAGGTGTGTGACTTGCTTCGGCTTAAGCCGGCGTACCCGGTGGCTGAGGTCGTTTCGACGGGCGTTGAGGTTAAAAATAATGAATTAAACTATCGAAACGTTTCGGGCGAACGAATCAAACGGTCCTGCTAATGGTAAATGGTTTCAAATGAATTTTGAAACTAAATTTACCATTCGTATGGATGTAAGTATATCATTAACCAAAAGGAAAAGTAGCCATTTTTGGTAAAAGTATGTCATCTTAGAAATGAAAAAATCAATTAATTAATTCACATTTCATATGTATTGTTTTAATCAAGATAGGGAAAAACTGGCGAATAATTTAAAAAAAAATGGAAAATGTAATTCAAGAGATACGCTGAATAGAAAACTGTATAATGGAATAGGTAACCAATTTAAATAATTGAAAACCCGTAAAAAAAGATGAAAAGCATAAATAGAAACATATTATAGTAACTTTATTAAAGAAGGAAACGAAAGTCGTAAATAAATCTACAATTTTGAACTTTTTTTTAATTTTATAGAATTTATGTTTTTGCTTTTGTGTTGGGTTAAATATAAAAATGACTAAATTGAAACACAAGGTGAATATTATTGTACAACAAATCTCTAAAATCATTTACTCAAATAAAATAAAATTGATTTAGGTGCTTATTGTTCTTATATAACACAAAAATCCTGCAATTGTTGGCCTAGTATTGTAAAATTAACAAAATAAATTTACAGAAAACCTTTTAAAAAAGTTTAGTAACTCGACCTTGAAAATTATACACCTTATCAAATCTTCAAACAAAAAATCCTTTCCCTCCATTTTGCCTTAATCGTCTGTGTCAATGAACGGGATGTTGATTCTGTCGTACAAAATCAAACGAATCATTTCTTAAAACCGAGAAACTATAACAACACCGGCGGGAAATGATTTGCGGTAAACATAAAAAAGCTCCACCACCGGCAGTTAAAGTAGAGCGTACAGCGCGCGCTCCACTTAGTCGATCATGATTTATTAGGATTTAATTCAGTTCCATGTCCATTGGGTGCGGTCCGGGTGCCTTAGCATTAAATGAGACTCAATTCTTTAAAATGCGGTGTAAGAGGGTTTTTTTTTGTGTGTGTACTTCCTTTCTTCTTCTACCTTTCAATTGGTCCATTAGCATGAATCAAACTGTAAAGCGAATCTAATTCCGCACGAAACGGAACTGAACTGATCGTTTGATTGGGGACGGTATTCTAAGGTTCTTTTTTGTGTTTCCCCAACGAGTTTTAAGCTTTAGTTTTTTCCTGGTTATTGGTAGATTGCTCTTATTTCTTATGGAACAGTTAAAAAACGAACCCTTTGTGCGGGTGTATATTATTTCATCAAGCTGTAGCTGGGAAGTCATAAAAATGTATCGCTCCCTTACAGGATACGATCAATTAAGGTCAGCTCCGGAGCTGCTACTTGGCCGCAATCCACACGAACCGGATCTCGAGTGCTCGATTCATTCTGGACATAGGGAGCCCGTCCATCCAGCGAAGGGTCCCGTAACAAAGGGCTGCGTATCGTGTCGACCCCCAAAGCAGTCTTTGTAGTCGTCACGATCGGTCGATTCCGGTCACATGGCGCGACTTCATTTGACGGAGTAGTTATGTAAATAGAAGTTCGTCGCTTCCATTCTTGTCAACCAGGAGTCTCCGACCCCCACAGACCCCGACAGAGCCGGATTACGTGGCACGCCACGAAAGGTATCACGTCATACTTTATCGCTACAAAAGCACGCGGTCACTTCACGACACAACAGAGTTCGCAAAACTTTGCATTAAAATCTGCAGTTTACCGGCCAACCCGGCTGCCAGATTTCGGCCCGATAAGACACATGTCCGTTTGACACTTTCGAAATATGCCCGGGCCCGGGCGTTTATCGCCGCGAACCGATCGACCCACGGGTCACCGTACGGACATATGTTTCTCGGTGGAAACAGCTTAACTTGCTTACCGCAAAACACACTCCCTGCCGAATCGGGCAAGCAAGCGCCACAAGTTTCGACCACAGTGTCGTGGGCTGTAGATAGCAACCGCCGCCGACTCCGGGCGTGACGGGCAATCCATTCGCGCCCAAATGGACCATTTCCGTCTGAACCGGAGCTAACCGGACCGGTGTCACCGAATGGGTGGAAAGGTTTAATTTCGGGTGTGTATTTGTATACACGCCATTATGATTTATGCACTCATTGAGGTTGCTGTGAAAACGCTCGGACGGTAAAAAGATGCAACGACCGTACGGGACGGTAGGTTCAGAGCAGTGTGCCTGTACTATAATTAACGCTGTCGCCGAAGTTTGGTTGTTGAGCAATCCGAGTGGCTCCATTTGCTCTGCCGTGTGTCTGTTGTGTCTGTTGATGGATATGAAAAATTTGCTCTCTTTGCAATTTCCAAGCTTATGCAACAATAATTTTGATTCATATTGGCGAATAATGTTCAATCATTGGTTTCCGTTTTACGAATCGAAATATTGTTTGACGAATATTGTTTAAAACATGAAAAATGTATATCTGATTTCCTTTGCTATAATTTGCTTTTGTGCTATAATTAACTATAAAATATATTTATAATTGATTTGGATTGCACCAAACTTGTGACCACCGTTACAAAATGTTTAATTCAATATACAACTACAAAAAAAACAATGAATTGCGGTTCCAAACTAGTTTTTAATTTTTCTTTGGACAGTTTTTAACAGGACAACGAACGTACTAAGGTTGCAACATTAAGAAACCAACCCACAAAAATCGACCAGCTCAAAAGTTCTGAGGCATTTTGGGTGGACAGTTTCATCATCCGTCCAACGTTCGACGGACGGCACGCCGCAACATTTGCACAAGCGCAGACAGCCGCAAAGCCGCATATTGCTGGCTGCACTGCACCTGAGAGATCGCGAGAGCCGCAAACGTGAAAACCTTCAAGCCGCCGTACGAGTGACGCGAGAAGCAGCCAGCGTTTGCCGGGTAAAAAAAGGGCTCGATCGTACGGGATCGTCCATGGGGCACGGGGAGACCAAACACGTGAACAGGCGCGAGAACGAACGCACGTGGCAGTGGCGAGAGGAAACGTACCGACCGTTAAAACAACAAGCGCACATGATACAGTGCAGAGCAACACACACAAAAAATCACTTTCAATCTCGTTCACCGTACGCGCAATACAAACACATGCGCAAAGGGAAAACCGGCCTGGTTGAAGCAAAAAGCTCTGATCAGCTGCACGGTGGTGGGGTCAGCGATCGTGGGCCGCGAACAACCGATCCCTTCCCTCCGTCCGGAGTGAATGGCGCGGCAAACACTCACCGAAGGCTTTGCAGCTCCAATGGCGCCCTGTCTCGCTCTCACGCGTGCTGCGCGCGAAGCTACTTCCTAACGGCATCCCTTCCATATGGTTGTGCTTTAAACGATCAGAAGACTTCAATGAGCGCGAGCGTACTGAGCGACGAACGTGTTCCGCGAAAGGAACTCAACGAACCGATCGCTCAGTCGCTCAGGTTTTTTTAGCTAGGTGAAAAAAGCTCACCGTGAGTGGTATGTGTAGTTGAGTAGTAAAAATCCCGTATTTCGGCACTGTTCATATGGTTAACAAGGTTTACACTTTCATATACATAACATTGTTTTTATCATTTTATTAGAATCCCAAAAATTTCAAAAAAATATGGATCTAGTAAAGATAAAAAAAATGTTTAAAAAAATCAATAAGTAAGCGAAAAACCTTCACTACAAGTAAAGGAACCTCAGACATTTCTTAAAATTCCGTCATAATTTTCGTGCGTTAAAAATAACCAAATAACCGAATGGCTTACTTTTCCATGTTCTCCGTTGGTAAGTTTTCTACCGCATGGTTTTCTTAGCATCGCGTCCGGGGCTCTAGCCCCCCGAGCCGGTCCGCCGGTTTCGGAGTGGGTGAAAGAAATGGTAAGATTACCGTTCCTTCAATACGCGCCACTCGGCTCGGTTAGCTTTCATTGCCCAGCGGACCGTCGGCGTGTGCGCACACGCATAGTTTCCCTGCAAAACAAAACAAAAAAAATCCATCAGGAACAGACACACAGACCTATCGGCTACCCCTACTGCCAGCACGATCAGCATCGATCGAGACGGAGGGAGAGAGAGAGAGAGAGAGAGAGAAAAAAAAAGCGAAAGCCCACCGCGAGTGTACGCGAACCTGTCGCGAGTATCCGCGATCGTGCGAACCCTGTCCGCGGCTAGGTGACTAGCGAGCGTTCGCGAATTATTTTGCGCAGTTCCACTCGATCCGTTCGCCCGAGCAGTGGTGTGGTGTCCTTCTACTTCGCCCGTTCGCTCCCGTTCCGGTACGGAAGTGGTGCATACGCGACCTCCGCGAGGAGTACGTCCAGACGGTTTTTTTTTTCTTTTTTCGTATTGGCGAGTGCGAGTTGCGAGTTTTAGCTCACCAAGTTGTTTCCTTGGTGTAGCTTTTTCCACCGTAGTGCGCGAATGTCGTTGCAAAGTGCGTAAAGTGCTCGAAGGTGTGTTATCCGGGGAGCAGTGACAACGAAAGCGGGCGATAAAACCCACCCCATCCACATGCTTGGTGTATAGGAAAAGCCGGGGGAAAATAAAGCGGATAAGAAAACAACCTCCCACAGTGACGAATCGAATTTTCTCTTCCGGAAAAAAAAGGAAAAGCTTTGTGCAGTTGGTTTGAATTTAGAAGGAAGCTTAAAGAATTTAGTAAAACGAAATTTCAACACCCGTACCAACATGGCCATAGACTGGCGAAATCGTGTGAACATATTATCCCTCGGGATGCTGCTGGTGGTTGCCCTGGCAGCGGAAGGCGTTCGCGTACAGCAACACACGTCCAGAAGATTCAAAGGTGAGCCCTGTTTGTGACCGGGAAGTTGGTGTGAATTTCTGTCACCCCCACCCCCAGAAGAAGAAAGAAAACCCAACCGTGCTGTTATGCATTAAGTGTGTATGTGAATTGGTGTGAGTGTATTGTTATGGAAGGCACCCGTAATAAGTAATGCTAAACAATGCTCAATGCTCCACTAGTGTGCAATGATACGGT
>STHB01018549.1:0-12289 GCA_018908115.1 Anopheles rivulorum
TGACATTCGATAGGCGAGCTTTCTCACTCTGGTGGTGGCTGCTGGGAGAAGCGAAGTATTATTTGAGCACCCAACAAGCTACGTGACATGTTGCAAGTCCCCGGGAACTGACAAGCACCGGGGTTGCTATCCCGGGGTTTTGGCGTGCCTCACTGTATGCTGCTGGATCGTTCGTTATTCGTCGCGCCTGGCAGGTAGGCAACACGCACCACGGCACCATTTCGATGGATCTCTTGCATGTTCGTGTCTGGGTCGCTTTTTATTTCTTAATTCTTTGCCTCCATGATCGTCGCAATTTTCATTGAATATGTTTCTCCAGTAAGAGAAAGGTGTCGTTGCGGGTCATTCTTCTCTATTTGATTAAAGTTGTCTGTTCTGGTGGAAGGTGATAGGCTATAGTAAAAAGAGCTTCTTGACTAGAGTTCCCATTTCGCTTGAATGTGTTATTCCTTTGATTTCACTGCACTAGAAAAAGGAGTTTGAAAAGAAGATCGCGATCTCTTGTGAAGTTCTTTGTAAATATTTATTATTTAAGACTTGGAATACAACAACCAGTTCTTAATTCTTTATGAACCTTCGTGAAACACACATTATGACACCCGCAAACAGTGCTTAAGTAGACCAATTACTGGAAAGAAAGATTTTTTTCCCCTCTAGACAAAAACCCAACAACTATCGCTAGCAGTCGACTAAACTTGCACTGAAGAAGTATACATGCTGCTACCAAGGACGGTATAGACCAACCAGTGCCACCATTTTCCATCCGATTGTCTTTAACGATTGACTAACGGGAAACTTTTCTTCGCTGCAGAACTTTAAACATCCTTTCCGAGTGCAGCTTATTAGGTAGCGGTGGAACTTCTCGTTAAACATTCCCCAATACCCAGCATGCCGGCATGGCGTCACCCGGCAGCCACACGAGGTACACGGGCGAAAATGATATCATTTTCCCGTTTTGTTGGGAGGGAAAAAGTTCGACAGTATTTTTCGTGCCCGCCTGGACGGATCGTCCCGCCCTGTCCGCACCAAGCGTCCCCCGACGCGTTTATGGTTCCGGGAAGGTGCCCGAACCGTCTAAGAGAACTCCCCGCACGCTTACGGGTAAGAATGGAAAAGAACCATTTCCACACGTGAGCACAGACACACACTCCACATACAGTTTGCGCATGATTTACGACCCGCACACATGTGGGCCGATACTGAATTATATAAATTTTGTATGGCAAAATGTGTCCTCACACGTGTGTGTTTGTGTACAAGTGTACTTGAAAATTCTCCCACCCATTTCGCGAACGTAAAATGGTCTCCCCATCCCACCATTGGCCGATTGGGTAACGTTTTCCCACGATCTAGTGTTCGGGCCCATACACACACAGCAACCCCAAAAAACCTCAATACTCACACACACACACGCATGTAGGCATACTGCACAACACGGCACACTGATAGGTAACAAAAATGTCCCGTAAAATGTTTTCACCAGAGCGCAAGGACGAGCCGCAAAACTTGGCAGCGTCGTCTCGGGTTTGGTGCAAAACTTTCTCCACATTCGTAATGAAAAAGGGACCACCGTTTGGTGGTGGCCAATTTTGTTGGGCAGGTTACCTGAGTAAATTACGTTTCGTTGCAAGCGGAGTGCAGAATGGTGAGGGAGGAGGACACATTCCTGAGGACGATAAAAAGAGGAATGGAAACTTATGGTGTTTGTTAAGCTTTGATTGCATGGCGGAAGCAAGCACTGTGGATCGAACACATCCGTTTGGTTTCGTTTGCTCTGTGTAAAATATACGCCTAAAGCTATGCAATCAGTTTTGCAAAACTTTGCTCTTTATACATTTGGAGGGCTTTTTTAAACTGACGTTTGATCACTATAGCAACCAATTTCATATTTCTTTGTTGTCATTGCTCTTTAGACTCAATAAATTTGTCTTCTTTGCCTTTGCGCTGATGTGATGAATCAACGACAGACTTTACGGGTTGAGTGGTACGGTGTCATTCTAATGACATGATCACATCATGAATATCTATTTAATATGATAGTAAAGTTAGTTCTATCAAACAATTAACATAGCGCGTCATTGAAATTAATATTTCGTTGTTTAGTTTTGTTTTACTCCAAATATTAAGGGTCCAAACTATAAAAAATTTAAAAAACGCCTAATGCCGAACGATCGCTGATGTTTGATGTCCGCTTAATAAGGCTTATTAATGATTGTTGATAAGGTTATTTAAACAAATGTTTCTTTAGTGCCATCTGTTAGTGCTTTCAAGTGTACTTACAGCAAAGCAGTGTGCATTAATATGAAAATGAATCATCCCCCCTGTAACTACCATTAAAAATCGCCCTTCATAAGCGTCACCCCTTTTTGTTTCTTTTTTTTTTTGCTCTTCAACACCCCATAAAACTGTCTTCACCAATTGAAGCGTGCGCGGAACTTTGCAACGACAACGCAAAATATTTCATAAATCATTTCACACATATTAAATTCGTTAACATCGTCACTTTGCTAAATTACCATGCTTCTTACGCCAGTGTGTTTTGTTTTTTGGTAAAACAACGCAATGGAAAATTCTTTCACTTCGCACAGTCACCGTCCCCGCCGGCCAACGCACAGCATTGGTACAAATTTCGTCACGCAGCCGCATCCGGGAGGCTAGCAAACAAAAAAACATACGTTTCATACGTGTTAGCATGTCATTCGCCTTCGCTCACGGATGGACAGGTGCGCCGTTCAGGGAAATACATCATAATGTAAGCTATTGCCCCGGCAGCGTACCGCGCGCGCTCACACACGGCCACATTAAAACGCCGTCTGGGCTGAAACGACATTCCGCCTCCAAGAATATGGCTTCCATTTTCGTGCCATTGTGGAAACATTTTTCGCCCCAGCATTCGGGGCGATGAAATTAACATCTTTGCCATTCTTCACACACCGAGGCGCATTACTTTGCCAAAAGCGCCGCTCGTAAAGATGGTCCGCCTCTAGTGGGGTCCGCCAGTTGGCCGGTCCTACCGGTGTTGGAAAGTCGGTCCACACTTGAGTTGTTGCCACCACGTTTCACCCACCAACCCACCTGCCCCTTCTTGATGGGGATGAGTTTCACCGTTTCCCGGTAGAAACATTCTTTCGCAAACCCATCGCCACTGCACGGCGTTGCGTAAACATAGGCCGGAGACCAGTTTGAGGCGATCATAAAGGTAAAAACATTTACAGGAGAGCATACGACACGCTCACATCCTTCAACAAATGTCTTAACACAAGTAACACCACACAACATGGGTGCGTTGGCGAATGTTGCCACGGTGCCACGGTGGAAAGGAAACAAAGGCACGCACTTAACGACAACGAAACAAAAGCTTACACACACACACACACACATAGGCACGATGATGGTAGGTGCTATTATTTATGGTTATTTATGTGATGAGTAATTCTGCTCGGAGGGGAAACATTTTTTGCTTCACTTGTCGTGGAGGTTTTTTCCCTTTTCACGCTGCCCGTGAAATCACTAGTGAGTGGCTCACATGCGTGAAAGATTTTTTTTCTTCACATTGAAGCATTGAAGCATACTGTCCACCTGCCAACATCCGCATCGGCCACACAACCATTCAACATCATCCATGTCCACCTTCACGGTAGAGCAAACCTTTGTGCCAAAGTGTCACTGTTTTGGTGGTTAGCAAGACAGGAAGATGGAATGGCCCCATGGGGTCATGGTGGGTACACTATTTGAGTGATAAATTGTTAGCGATTACAAACAGCATCTTCTCGGTGCCCAAAGCCCACCCCCGGTGATTGCAAAACGCTGCCTGGCTAGAGTAAATCAACCGCAAAGCCTGCCAAACATCGTGATCAAACGGTCCGAATTCTCATCAACACGAATCTCGCGCCCGTGTTCACGCACTTGCTAACGAATGGATTACGACATTCCCATCCTGGAAGTCAACCAAGGTGCTTCATGCGTTCATGTGTGTGTGTGCGTACGATAAATTAAAGGAGCTGTGGGTGGGTACCGGCGTGGAGGAGACGCTAAACCACAAAACCTCCGAGCAAGCAAACTTCAACCACACCAATCGCTACAACCATTTGTGTCTATACCGCGGCCACCAGTGCGGACGCATCGGGCGCGTTATGCGCTGTGCCAAACACCGGTTTCACACACACACACACACACGTGAGGCAAGCCCGCGAGTCTAATTAATTACCGACAATGATTATTATTGACTGTTTTGTGAGGTTTACGCAATTTAAGCGCCTTCACACACTCGCATCCATCGTTCGGTATCGATTGGAACATACACACACGCAACTTACACAGGAACATTCGATTGGATTCGAATTCTAATGGGGTGTGTCACACAGAGGTGGGGGGGGGGGGAAGGAACCAGAAACACACACACACACATACCGGGCAAGTGTTTGTGGTGTTGGAGTTGCTGCTAAAGCGAAAGCCTTCCGAACGCTCAACCATCAATGGTACTGGCCGGGTTTGCCCGGTTGGCTGGCTAGCTGTGCAGTAGTTTGCCACTGTAGCGAAAGCATTTGATTAAATACGGTAATTACGCGTCCACCTACCGGCCCTTCCAGGGGGCCTTGGTCACACGGCCGTACCATGGCCGGGTGAGGACTACCACATTCCAATTATTGATAGTGATGGCGGTGCTGTTAGTAATTTAATTTCTATGCACTTCCATTCGAAGGTACTTGTACTGCTTATTGCAGTGTGATTATGCTTTGTATAATGGTGATTGATGGACATATTTTAAATGCAAAACATTTTAGTAGAAATGCGGTAGTACTTTCATAGCGATCAATTGTGAGATTTATTAAACGCGCCTAAAGGTATGCAATTAAAGTACAAAAGAAGATTTTTCTTTATAATTTTAATATTTTTGGCGAAATATCAATCAGTGCAAAACCTACTAATCCTAAACAAACAACGAATTCAGCACCTAGTTCGGCCTTAAAATCACTCGCACAGGCATTCTGCCTTTCAAGGTTACGGCAATGGACATGCTGCAACAAAAAAGCTCATAAAACAAAACCCACACGCACTTGCCGTCTCGATCCCGATCCTGTTCGCAATATTTTCATTCATCTGTGAGGCCTTTTAGCGTCCGAGCGTCAGCAATTTTTCGACATTGAATGCTTGCGCCGGCATTATACGTTACGAGCTAAACTCGTAATAAAAAGCTAAACTCGCATATGCAACGGATGAGCAGAGCAAATATAAAACAGTGAAAAAGCATAAGTTGAAGTTGTTTTGGATCGGCATGCAAGGCAGAGTTAACAAGAGAGTGAATGAGAGAGAGAGAGAGAGAGAGAGAGAGAGAGAGAGAGAGAGAAAGAGCTCCAAAAAAAAACACTTTCAAAGAGAAAGTGCGGATGATGGTTAAGGGAAATAAAACCGAAATATCTTTGTGTCGTTTCAAAATAAAGTGAGGAAGAGCAACAGCAACAAAAATATAAAAAAAAACATCAGCAAAGCGAAAATCGAAACACATGCAACACATGCAATAAAAATCATCAGACAAACCACGAGCCACCACCCCGTACCGGGAGCTTTCAAAAGAAAGGGCAGCGAAGGGAAACAGCGTGGAGCAGGTGAGGAGTTTCCGTTTTTTTCGGGGCGCACAGCAGCAAGACCCATTCGTGGTATTTTCGGTTTTACGATAACGTACGCTTTTCCGTTCTTCCGCTGTGCGTATCAGACGTGGATTCGTATGAAAAACCATTCCTTGTTTTTTTTTTTGTTGCTGTTGGTTGCTTAAATTCATCCGTGCACTACATAAGTACTTGCAGTGTGTGATCAACTTGTACGGTATTGTTTATGTTGCTCCATGTTTGTGTTGACCCTTATGCCGAGTTTGAGCACTTTAAAAAGAGATTTTAGAATTGAATGCTTGCGTAAAGCAGGAGGAAAATCATTGTTTGCGTTTAAGAGCAATGTTTTATGTTTGCAAATGGAGTATCATTAATAAGCGAAATGTTGTTTCACTGCAACGCCTAAAAGTATGCAATAACATTTATTTTATCTTTATTAAACTTTAATTGAAAAGGCGAATTTAAGATTAAAACAAAAGCACTCTATTGAAACCAAATCCCCATATTTAAAGAGAGATTTTAAACATTTTTGTAGGTTAAAGAATAGTTTAGAATCAGGTGTTTTTTGTTAGACAAAACTATTTCTTTTCATAGATATTTTAAGTGTCTGTCTAAAGAGGCAAGATCATTTTTTAGTATTAGGTCTGACCTTGGTTCGAATTCGTTCACCATTGGGCAGCTAAGGTTAACTCAATCTTTTTATCAAAATCATTACAGACATTATACAACCTAGCATGAGAACAAAAAAAGCAATTACAATTAAACGCGAATAAGAATATAAAACGTTTTTCTCCGCTGTTTTGCCACCTTTCATTACGAACAAAACTGGGGACCAGAAAAAAAAGTTAACTACTCACTGCGTTTTTATTCGACCGAGCAAATATTATTTAAGCAAAAGCGAAACAGACATTGCGAAATGTAAACATCTTTTACCGCACACTCGCCGTCACTGTACGACCGGATGTGCCACTGGGAGGAAGGAAAAACAAAACGACGAGGCCGGGCCACAAAAACCGTCAGCCAGAAATTACAACAGCTCACCAAACGCGAGCAAAGCCCGGCGAACCATAACACAGCCCATTGAACAGCTGTAATGCTTCGTCGAGGATCGTGACGATCCGCGTAACTGCTGCGCGTTCTCTCAACGCACAGGACACAACACGAAGGCAATGTTCCACCGCGTACAAAATCATTCGATTGGCAAGGGACCCACAACAACGTTTTCCCTGCCAGCAACTATTTAATTCCGCCGTTTTCTTGCAGCTTGCTCGAGCGTGATGCAGCAGTAACCGTGCAAAAACACAATCCAAAACGCGAAGCTTCACGCAGTTGGAAAGGAATTGGGCAGAACCAGAAAAAGAATATAACACAAACTGGTGCTTTGCTTTAGTGTGTTGGTGAGGTGAAAATCGTGTTTCGATGTGTCCGTTTTCTTCCATACAATACCCCGCCTGAGAGCAATGTGTCGATACGCCTTAATACTTGTTTTTTTTTTTTTATTGCGCTCAAGCACACGTTTTATGCACATTTGCACCAAAAACTGACGCTTTAATATTTATCCGGTAAATTATGATAGAAAAAAAGGTTTAAAGAAAAACAAGCGATCTCTCTCTCTCCCACGTGCGCCATCAGCGTAATTAGGCGCTTTTGTGCCGAAATTGCTCAATCTAATATGGATTGTGGTGGAAAGTTTTGTGCAAAAACACTCGACAATCGACAGGCAGGGGGGTTGGAAGGAGGAGGGGAATAATTATGTCACACATACACGGGTGCACATACACACTAGCTTGAACTTGGTGTGTGTGTGTGCTTTTTTGTTATATTTTTTGTTCTCATATTTTCCTTCTCAAAGAAATCCACATACACCATGTCCTTCTCATTAGCTGCGCATTTCCTTCTCACACCCCACACACAAACACACTACAACCTGACAGGGTGGTGGGGAGGGGAGACCAGAGTGAGATTTCATCCCCCCACCCTGGCAAGAAATTGTTTAATGTTGTAGCAAATTTTACCCTCCATTTAGCGCAACAAAAGAAGCAAAAAAAATACGCCAGCAAAAGAACCTTCCCTCCCACAAAATGCCCCTACCCCTCACACACACACACCCGATTCCTTCTGTTCGTACGTTCACATTCATCAAATCATCCTTCTTGTGGGTGAATTTGGATAAATTTCTCACCGTGAGCGAACCGAGCGCAACCGCCCCTAAACTAAGCAACAACAACTGTGTGCGTGGTAAACTGCCGTTGGGGTGGGTGGGCGAAAAGGGAGCTGGTGATGGTGTGGATGCTATGCGAACAAAATGCGAAACCGTACACAAAGTTTTACGTCAAAATTTGCTCCATTAGTCTTTGCACCGCACCGGTTTCGCTCGTTCGCTCCATGCTTCTTCGAGCTCATTTCATGCATCAAAAGCACTAGGGCACTAGGTGTATCGTGCGCGATAAAGAAAAATGTTTTCACACTGTTTTGCTGGTGTGTGTGCGAGTGGAAAAGGAAAAAGCTCTCTCGTTCGCAGCACACCTTGAAGAGTAAACTGAACTGGTGGAATAAGAAGAAGAAGAAGAAGAAGAAACAAACTCCTCCCTCACCCCCACACAACACTTGTGCGAAGACGAGTGTCGTAAATACTTCTGTTTCTGTGTGTTTTTTTGTATCGCTTTACTGCTTTCATTTTTCTCTCTTTCTTGTTCATTCTCTCCCTCTTGTGCTGTCTCAGAATCAGAAATATTAATTACCGCACTTGTTGTATTGTGTTTGTTTCTTGCTTTTTCTTTTCTTTTTTTGTTTTGTGCTTGTTTTTCTTTTTCTTTTCCCACTTTCACACCAGACGCGACCAGCGTTCCATCGGTACCACCGTGTACCATTGCAATGTTCGACCATTTACACCCTTCGTTACGGTTGTTGGAAATAAATGCTACCGCTAGCGTTTGATTTGCCGTGTCACCTTCCGCCCTGGGGAATAAGTGGGAGGGGGAGGGAAAAGTTCCTCCCAAAAATACTACCCCCCCCACCCTCGACCCCATCAACTCCACGAGAAGCGCAATGAATCCCCATAATTAACAAAATTGGCTCACATATTAAACACCTTTCCCGCACATGAAGGCGCACATGGAGCTGCTCGAATTAAATGGTATAAACAAACAGAGCTTCCGGTGTGGTGGGCAAGATCTCCAAACCGTTCGGCACCCGTTCACTCCCCGAGTGTGCCAATGGAAAAGTTGCTCATTCGCGAACGAGTTCGCTTCCCTTTTTATCTGTGTAATAATTTTTCTTTACACCTTCATTCTTCGAACAGCATTCGATACAATGGGACATGGTGTGTGGAGAGAGAAGGGAAAAGGAGTGAACTGGAGGGTACTGGTATCGGAACCAATCGGAAAAAACCTACCCAACAAATTTTGACGCAAACTAGAGCTACAAAAATAAAACATAAGGGGCCGTACTGGAACAGGAACCATGATCGATGGAAAAGCCAAAAGTGAACTACACTCGTGTGGTGTCCACAGCCACAGCAGTAGTAGACGAAGAGGGCAGCGAAAAGAAAAAAAATAGCAAAAAGGCCATTCCCAACCCGCCCAGGAAGTGGATGTGCTTTTATTTCAAGCAACGAAATTTTACACCAAAACCCCAAGCGTGGAGAGACTTTTTTCAGCCCGAAAGGAAAACCTCACCCCACCTTATGGCAGCGCGAACGGCCGGTGGGAGTTTTGAGGTGAGATGGGGGAAGAAAGGGGAGTGTGTTTTGCAACACGAGTCACGAGTTTTCCGTCCGTCCGTGGGACGCTCCTAAGCACGATGGTGGAAATATCATACCGTCTGACTTGTGCACTCGTCTAACCCATTCCTTGTGTGTGTGTGTGTGTTTTTTTTTTGTTGGTATTTTCACTGACAATTATGGTGGTTTTGCTGGAACCGAGCGAAAAAAATGCTGGCAGTTGAAGTTTGGTGTGGGCCCCGAGTAGCCCAAAATGTGAGACAATAGCCATTTATCATAACGAGTTGCAGACGAAGGACACGAATAGAGCGGCACAACATTTTTGCTGGTTGGGTCGCTGTAAATTTGAGATGCGATGTTGGAACAGATTTTTATCATTCGGGCTGACAGTTGGGACGGACACCATCGTCCGGCACATAAACCGGTATCTGTAGCATTTTTTCTTTCGCTCTTTTGTCTTTATTTCTTTCTTCTGTTTGCTGCTGCTGATGGTTTTGTTCATCATTTTCTTATTTCTCCCTGGTGGGATGGATTTTCTCGAAGGGGTTCTTCGCGCCGGATGAGCTTTTTATTTGACAATAAATGTCAATGTGAAGCTGCATCGGTTGCGATGTGTAACATATGTACGATTAGAAACATTTTTTAACTTTTCTATAAAATTATTTGCAACATAGTAATACACATCTAAGAACTCGCTTTTTAGAAATATCGATATTATGTACAAGACAGCAATTCGTTTAATTTTAAGCCTAAAAGTATGCAATACGCAGTACGAAATCATGTTTGTTTTATATATATTTAAACCACGAACGATTTAAGTAACTAGTAATAAATGGATAATAATCTTCTGTAACAAATACATTGGAATGATACATAAAATTCAAGTGTATTAGCAATTAAACTATTCCATTTTTACCCTTTTACCGAAGTTAAATAAAAAAACACGATAGTCTTTAAGGATTTAACATCGTTTTCACACACAATATTCTAAATGTTAAACTTTTTATTAACTTTTCAGACATTTGTGGTTATAGATTTTTCATAAATCACGCATGTTAAGCAATAAATTTTTTAAACTTTTTATAGAGAAACGCATATGATAAAAAAAATTAAAAGGTATAAATGGATTGTCTTCAAATGTATAGTTCATAAGCTAGCAAAAGAATTATCAACGATTAAAATTTACAACACAAAGATTCACAATATCCATTAATCCATTCATATTGTCGTCGTAGTCGTATACTCAAAAAGCAACAACAAAAAAACACACATTTTTATCAACTCGTATTCACGTATTCCATAGAAAAAGTGCATTTACATTACATTGAACTAGCATGCAGCCTCATTGAACTGTATTTTATTTTATTTCTTTCTTTTTTTCTCTCTCTCTCTTTCCCCGTGCGCCACTTTCGACCATCGTTTTTCTTTGGCAAAAAATGTTTGCACAAATGTATATATCTATATATTTACACCTTCATCCCACAACCAAATGCTTCATTTTTTGTATTAAAACAAAAACCAACCGCCAACCTGCACCAACGACATTCCACCATCTTGCCATTTCTCATCACTTCTCATGTGCTGGATGTGCTGTGTGTGTGCGTGTGTGTTTTGCACAATGGAACCAAACGAAAAAACACACCATCACACCCCATCGAACGGATTCTCATCCTTCGTCTCATCCTAACCACAAACACGTCGCCCGAATCTTGGCCGCCAACAATCGCATGTGTGTGGGATCACCCTTTCCGGCCAAAAAAAAAAAACGCCTGTGTTTATGCAAATCGCCAGGCTACATCGATCCAATCGCCTCTGGGCACACCGACCAAATCACCCGTTAATCAGCTCAAGTACCCGACCTACCCGGGATCTCCGCAGCCGTCGGTGCATTATCCAGCTGCCGGACCACCCGCCAGCACCCGTGGACCCCCCTCGTCCACCGTCGCCTTCAGTGGTGGCCGTGCCGTACTGCCGGCGAACAAGCCGCAGCAGTACCATCAGCAGCAACAGCAGCGCGGTGGATACGGCAATCAGGCAGCACCCCGCTCACCGGGTGTGCCCATAGCTTCGCCGCGCTCACCCGCCCTGTCTACGCTCGGTGGTGGTGGCAGCCCACGTGGCTGGGCGCACGTATCCTCGCCGGTACCGACCTACCGTCCATCGCCCCAATTCTCATCATCACCTTCTTCACCATCTTCACCTTTCTATCAGCAGCAGCAGCAGCAGCAACAACAGCAGCAGCAGTACCACTCTGGGTACGCACCCGCCGGTCAGACCGGAACGGCCAACCAGCCACCCGCCTGGTACGGTGCGAGAAAGGTACATAACTACTGAACACGCTAAGGCGCGCTGAAACTGCTACCACTGCTCCTTGTCCTCGCAAATCATACCGCGCACGATCAGAAAAATAAGCAAAAGAAAACATCCGGTGGGTTCTGTGTACGATTTTATGTTTTGTTCTTGTTTTGTTTAATTGTGTTCTACTGTGTTTGTTTTTATTTTCCTCTTTCTCTCACACTCTCGCTAATGTTCGTCCTGTTTTTCATGTGTTTTTTTTGTATTTCTTCACTTGTTGAACCGAATTGGATGATTGTTTGTGTTGTTAAACATTAAATTTCAACTCAACTTTACTTTGAAACTATTGTAATATATTTTATTTATCCTTATGTTTCTTTATATATCAAATGTGATGTCAAATGTGTGTTATTTTCTTCTTTTTCAAATGACTTAGGTGTGTTAAACATCCACAGCACAAATGTTTCTATTTGTTGCTGTTAAATAGCATTCATATTCACATCGTAAAGCACTGACCGCCAAACAGTGATGGATGCATATTAAAATCACAATTTAAGCTGCTGCTTTCTTAGGTTATACGATAGATGTTTGTAGTTTAGGTGCAGTTTAGATAAAATTCAGTTTAATAGCTTCATTCGTTGCCATTCTACTACGCTGAGAAAAGAAA
>STHB01018565.1:0-12286 GCA_018908115.1 Anopheles rivulorum
GATTGTTCCTGAACTGACAAGTCACCTGAGAGTCACAACTCTGTTTTTTTCTTTTTGACACTAGGTGGCGCTGACTGCATTTATAGATGATCATGACCGAGTAGTGTTAGCTAGTGTTACTCAATGTCTCAGTATAGCAACAGACTACTCTTAACATAACAGTTATTGCTTTTGTAACGCTCACCTTGTACGACTACAGAAATGACGAAATACGAGAGCCTAAATTCTGGTACTTGAAACGTAAGTACTCCTTTTGTTGAAGAGGTACCATGAGTCATTGGACAAGCCATTTTTAATTTAGCATTTTTGTTTTTATTTAAGTTTTTGTGTTAAAAGTAGAATGGATTCACTTACCTTTAAAATTATCTTTAACAAGGAGCTAGCTGGAAGTTTTTAACATTGCAGCTATTGCGCAGAAGATGTCCTTGATCTTGACTAGATAGACAAAAAACCCTCACTTGAAGCATCACAAATGGTGTTCGTGTGTGGTATACGGTAGTTATTGATATTTATTGCTACTGGTGGCAATAATGACCGTATCCTAAGCATTCTGCCTAAATGCTTGAATGTCGAAACATTAGAGCTCTACTCATTGCAGCTTTTATTTGAGATTTAGTTTTGGTTTACTATCACTTTTGGGTGCTCTTTGCGAAGATTGTGGTTTGTAGACATAATAATACATTTAGAAGCAATTATAAAACTGTTCCAAAAAATTTCCCACAATCACTAACTATTCTTTCACCTTACCGGTGCAAGAAGTCATGACCTGTGAACCTGACCGTGATTTCACTTATCACACATCCACTTGGTGGTGGTGGAGATTTAATGTTTGATTCAGTTGCTCCATGCCGTAACGTTAGTGTTTAATGAAATTTTCCCCACTTTACGTTCGATTCTGCCAACGGAAAATCGTTAAATCAATTGGTGAAATCTTTCTTTTGATCCAGAAAATGGCGAAGAATGTGTGGTTTGACTATCAGTTTTTGCTCCAGTAGTCTGTTCAATGTCCGGATGCCGGAGTGAAACTAGCTCACCAGTCGATAATGGTCGTATTGGACATAAATTTCTACCCCTTTTGTAGCAAACATTTGTGAACATACCGGCACACCAGTCGTACGAAAGGACTAGGGAGCCGATAATGCAATCTGTGTCCGTTTCTTGAAACGTTGGTGTGTGAAGATTCTTTAAAAGGCAGAAGGAGAGTGTCTGGTACGAAACCCTCCTTTATGCCGTATCAGTTTGCGTTGAAGGTACTGGTTTCGGAGCATCTTGCTACCAGTTCATGTCGATTTAATCCCAAGGGCTATCGTTTTACGGTTTTAGGGGATGTTTCAAGGTTTTTTCTTTGCACGGTCTGAATGTACTGGTACTGGTGATCTCTTCTGTGGTACTGTTGGGCACGTTTGAGTTCTTTATTCAAAATCTTACGGTATACTGATTTATATGGTGATGAATAATCAACTCTCCCAAGATGGATGGCATAGAGTTGGATATGAAGTGTTGGAATGGATGCTTATTAAATTTATGGTAAAACGATGAAGTTATAAAACATGTTGAAACATTGATCATCATTAAGCGAATTGATAGATTATTGTGGGAAATAAATTTAATGTCTGTAGACATTTAACCTTTAAACAGTACATGAAATTCTCATTCAACCACATCCAACAAGTTCTTCTAAATACAAGCTCCACCATGAATCTTTAAACGTTACAAAATGGTATAACGCCACTGTAGTGTACTGGTACGATGAAGCAAGCAACAAACACACCCCGAAACCACAACAATGTTGCTCGCGATGCAATGGGACTATCGAAATAAATATTATGTGCCCAGTGCGGCCCATCTCCCGGCGTAACCATGGTTGGTTCGAGGCGTTCGAGAATAAACATAAATTTCCGTATTTTAATTCTATTACAATGCAACAGCAAGCGCCCGGATGATCAATGTGGAATCCCGCTGTTCGCTCGGCGGCTCCCGTTCGGTCACTTTGGGGTGTTGCCCCCACAATGGTTGCGCACTGCAACTGATGCGGTGCACGATAGTGCTCTTCGAATGCTGGCTAATAGGGCTGGCGGGACGAGCATATATTTTCGCACCCAGGCACCAGCACCAGCAGTGGCTCGGAAAGAAAACGCTCACACTGTGCTTTACAAGTGATTTCGTCGTAATATATATGGGGTCGGTATACCCGGGCAGCCTGCAGCGGCCTGTACGGACGTTTCCTGTGCCTACATGCCGTGTTAGTTTGGGTTAGGGTGAACAAGCGATGCTAATTCTTGTCATTTCACCCCGCCACCACTAGCACTGTTCGGTTGGCTACCAAACGGCAAAGGGATTCACGAATAACAAATAGCGTGCATACCCCAAGTCCGCAAACCGGGATGGGAGAAAAAGTCAACCAGCTTATAACCAGCTTACCATCATTACCACCCATGGGTTTATGAATAAATTGCTGGAGCTTTCTTGGTTGAAAAATTGACTGAAATCCCACTGTGGTTAGTAAATCTTGCAATTGACCCCGCATCGTGTACGTACCTTGCACGGGTACGATTATTTTGCAAACAATGTGGAAGAAATATTACACTAGTGTGTGGCTAGTTCATGAAGAAGTTTATTTGATGATATTATTATTTATTTTCTTGATAATATTGTAGGTTATAAAACATATAGACAGATGAATTTAATTAAATGATTATCTAGAGAAAATGACAAAAATCACATAGGTAACATGTTTGTTTTGCTGCAAAAAATGTTCTTTTTCTCCTGAAAGTATGCAATTTCTGTACAATTTTAGACTAATTTTCTGAGCAATTCGGAGCTTTCTTGCCAAGCCATTCTTTATGAACAAAAAATGATTCATTTCAAACTTCTTACACTTAACAAGTAGATTATTACGATCGAACTTTTTTGTTGTTGATTCCATTGTATTACGGAACTCATAATACAATTTAAAAAATATTATTTTTGTACAGTTAAAAGAATCTTTGTATGACATTTTGGGATCTTCTCTATTGCTATGGAGGAAAACAGTCTAAATAAATTCTGCAAACTGTCTTCTGTCGTGTCGTGTTTCAAATCCCCGAAAGTTGTCACTAGTACCAATTTGCCACGCAACCCTGTTGTGAGACAAAGATTAAACAGCAAAAGTAGCCATTCATCACCATTGATTGTTCGTCATTGGAACTGTTGGAACCGTTGGACGGAGCCAGATTGGGCTTTTTTTTTTCTTTTCTCCCCCTGCAATTACCAATGCTCTGGGATTAAAATGTCCACCCAGTCCCAGTGGTTGTAAAAGCGAACCAAAAAAGCAAAAAAAAAAACTAAGGCAATTGCACACAGTACGTGCACACGGTCCCTAATGCTACACCCGAACCGCGCGATTCGACTGTACCGATGGTATTAAAATTTTTAATTGAGAAATAAAACCCATCCAGACGTAGCACGGTTGCAATAAATTTTGCCATTCCACGCCAAAGAATCCACGCCAAAGATGAACGTTCGGGGGGACAAAGGGCGATGGTTGGGCAGGTGGGTGGTGGTGTTTGTAGCGTGTTAAACAATTTTCTGCCTGTCCGGTTTGCAGGGAGCTTTTTGTCCGAATCCGACGGCTTGAAGCCAGCCGCCCAGCTGGCGATGATGCTTGGACTCCATCCCGTTGCTGTCTATTTTCCAACCATTTGGGCGCGTATTGTTTTTCATCTTAAGGTTTGAAAGATTTCGGTGTGTTGGTGTTTGCGAACCGAATGTATTGCAGTGGTAGCTGGCTTAAGGATTCGGAGGTATTCTGTTTGTCTGGCAGTCGTTTTTGTTTTTTTGTTTCATCATGGAATCATCAAAAGTGAAAAGAAAAACAATCGTTAAACGAAGCCTCTACCGTCTCCACATCATGGGGAGACGTCGTTCGTTAATTTGGCTTGTCACGGGTATGTGTGTCCCGGTGCAGTATTTTGCGGTGCCCATGATCTACCGAAAACAACATGATACAGCGGAAAAGTGGACGCCACTCATGTCCGTTTTGTTTTGGCAAGCTTCGTTTAATTTAGGGCCGACGCTTGCCCGCGACGAGATACAGTTGCGTCTTCCAGCTTTCCCATGGAAAAAAAAGGTTCGTTTTTATGCTGTTGTCCACCCTTGGCGGTGGGTCGAAATGAAAAGGTTCGTTTTGTAGTTATGGTATCTGTGTGTCTGTCCATCCCGTAACGGAACGTCCGTTCCTTCGTTGTTGTGCCGTTCAAATCCCGTCGGCTTCAAATTTTGATCCTGTCGTCCATCACCGATTACTTGTCCGGGGATTTTTTGGGGGGCATGGATATTTTTCGTACTGCACGGATTGTGCTGGGCACGGTCCGTCCCCGCAAGCGTGAAGAAGAGCTTTTGTTTTGACCGTTTGCTGTCACACGCCGGCCGTTGGGGTTTTTGCTGCTGTTGCGCTCTTTAGAACTGTGTAGCATTTGTAGCTGCTGCTGGTGCTGCTGATTGCAACGAGAACTTTGTTCTGTGGCTGCTGGCTTGCGTGTGAATCGCGTTATGAGGTGCGTCCTAGCGAATTAATACAATTTAAGACCGGCGGATTAGTGGGCAGTCCGTTTGCAATTGCGCATTAAACCTCCGAATTGTGGGTTTTTGGCTGTGGCTGGGCGGATGTTCCCGTTCAATCTAGGCGGGAGGGAGATTAGTACGCTGGAAAGCCCACGACCGTGGCCATGGTTGAGACAAGCATGACGCTTGGGATTGCTTTTAATGATTGGTCAGTACTTCGTTGTTGGTTTCGGTGCTCGACGTCACGTGAAAGAGGTTAATTTATGTTTGTTTAAGGTAATATTAATTTTTTTTAAATAATTGAATAATTTTAATTATTTTTTAATTAATTTGTAAAATGACGGTTTTGATAAAGAAGCTTCAAGCCACAATCCTGATTTTAAATGAATTCCAGCCGTTTTTTTTTAAACATTTGTAATGTAACTCGAGGGTAAAGTGGAGATTCAAATTGGTACATTTAGGATTAAGATTAAAAGGATTCGTATTCAAAATAATGAAAAAAGCTATGCCCAACCCCCCAACCCCAACCCAAAAAAAAAAATGGATGAGTTGAATGCGGACCAGCTTAACATTAATTTAACAAGCAAAGTTATAAACAGAATAGAATAGAACAAAAAACAAGAATAAACGAATGAAGGTCAGGCCACTCTTGGTGAAGACAAAATTAAATCGTTTTCCAACGAACCAGTGCTGCCGTCGCCTTCAAACCCGGCCACAACTTCGGCCCGGTAAGGTTGAAATAACGCGTGGCATAGGTAATGGCATTGCTAAGAGGCAGAAAAAATACCAAATGAACGTAAAAAAAAGTTTATAAGTGAGCACCCACACACACACACACACACACACACACACACACACACACACACACACATCAAGCGAAGTGTATGAATAAAAAAAAAAGAACGGGTTTACGTAAATAAACACTGGCATAAATTTATTTGCAAAACGCAAGCAAAATGCTCACGGTCCCCCTTTTTTTGTGTGCTTGGTATATATATACATCCCTCGGGAAGGTTTTGTTGGATGAGGTGTAGCGACGAAGCGTACACCTTGTCGGAATGTTGTTGTTGTTTTGGCTTTTTTTTTTGTCCCCCAACGTTCCCGCAACATGTCTGGCCACGTGTCTGTGTAGCGAGCTAGAGCGAAATTGAGTTATATGATGTATGGGACATGGCTCGTGGTTCGTGGGTATTTTACAATGTGGTCGAGTGTATCATCCGCCCAGCCAGAACACAGGTGTGCGGTGAACCTGAAATGTTCGCCTTCCATGCTCCCTGCTATGGGGTGTTGCCGGTGTGGTCATGTTCATCGGATGGGCACACAAAACAACAACAAAAAAAAAAGCACGTAAAGGAAATCCGTCGCAACCGATTCGTATGGGCTCATGGGCAGTGCAGCTGCAACTTAATCAAGCCAGTCGCAGCTAAACGGTGACAGGAGAGAAATGGACAATGGTCGTCGTGGGATACTGCTGACTAGTGTTCCGCACCCCAAAGGGGGAGAAAAGCCCCCTGAAAACAAGCGAAAAATGAATGACCGCTGGCAAAGGTGTGGGAAATATGGCCAAAACCGAAAACAGCAAAAAAAAAGCCCCACATGAAGCATGAAAATGAACGATAAACAGTGTGCAGGAAGTACGGAAATGGTTCTATCAGTATTCCCACACCCATCGTCCCCTTTTTGCAACTCGGCAGGTGTACCATAATGCTAGACCGTGGTTTTGTTTGTCCACCTTGCTGCTGCTCATTCGTAGAGTGAACGAATATGTCTTTGCATCTGTGATACGGGTGATAATCTTGTGTTTATTTGTAGTTCATCATAATGATTCTTGTTTTGCGCTGAATATCGTTTCCTTTGCATGGTGATGTGCATATTTTAATCTTTCATTTAATTAAGCTATAACAAATAACCAATCATTAATCGCAAACAATAATAGCAATAGCGAACAAAATACGCCTAAAGGTAGGCAATGCGCTTTACAACTGAGTTTCTAAGCAATCGCTTTTGATCAGTAAACAGAATTTTGTGTTGAATTTTGAAATAATTTCTTATCTAATGCTAGAAAAAACATGATCTTCATCATGAGTTAGTATTTGTGTGACTGCATTCAACATTCTAGCTCCGATACCGTTTGGAAAACAATCGGAAAATGTAGTTCCACTCTTTCGAGTGTACCGTGCACCCATTAGTGCAGCATGTGCAATTTAAATGCAAAGACAACCCCCGAATGACACTGGCATAAGTAATTGGATATACAAACACCCGACTTGGCAAATAGATGGAGAGACGCTTGTTTTCTTGTATCTGCATTCATACTTAGAAGCGTAGCTTATATGTCGACCGAACGCACCCAACATCGCACCGTTTGTTCCCGCAATAAATTATGCATTCAATTTGGATAACGTGCACCTCTTCATCCGTGTGATGAACTGGCTTTTTTGGGGGGGGAGGGACAGAAAATTATTGGTCCCTAAAAATAAATTACTAACTGACTCACTGCGTCGGTGTGTGTGTGTGTGCATGGTGGGTGCAAATTCAATTCCCCTACCCGACCCTCGTGGTTCGTGATCGAAGCGAAGCAAACGTGCTTAATGGGATTTTTCCTAGCGGGCCAGTGGTGGAAGTGTTGCTGCTGGCTTTACGACGAGTGGTTGGACACTTTTTCAAAAAAGGGGGTTGAGTGAGAGAAGGGAAGAGGGAAGGAAGGGGGTTGTCCAAAGTCGCACCGGATCATACCTTTTGCAAGCCATCGTCATGAATAAATGACTCGGACACCGACATCTCTCCATCCCCTTTCTATCGCACTGTAACACGATGTGGAGCGATGTGAACGACCGGAGGGTTCGAGCATTCCCATTTCGTGCTCATCACCGATGCATATCACAGTCGTCACTGTGCGGTGCTGTGCTATGCAATTTCATCAACCGGCGCATCCTGTGTGTGTGTGTGAATGGTGCACGCAAAAGTGGATCAGTTTGGAGCTGCTTGTTCGGCCACTCGGCTTCGGGGGTGCTTTACTGTCTGTCACTCCAAAACGATGGCCGGTACCCTTTTGGAATCGGCACCGAAAGATCTCATCCACAATTCGACGTAAGCGATGGCACACACACAGACACACAGTCGATATATGGGCGGTGTTGCTTCGTGTGTATATGATTATTTATGCACGAATTTTAATTATATTTGATCCACACGTATACGCGAGGCACGGTGCGGCACTTGTGTTGCGTTTAAGCACACTGGAACGGTTGGCCGGCGATGAAAATTCGACAATCGACTGATCGACTGACCGTGGCGGGAGGTTGATGGTTCGCATGAGCCCGGGTCCGGTTACCCGGTTCTGCTTGCCGGCCTGATGATCATCGCTAACCGATTCCGCTTATTGACACTCAGTCATCCCTTGCTGCTTTTCCTTCTGTTTTCCACCCCGTTTCCCCAAAGCTGTCACAATATTTATCGTACATAATGAAGTTCGGCGGAGGAGGAGAAAAGAAGCGTATGCACCCATTCGCCATCCCGAAACAGCAATGCAGCAAGTGTTCCGCTGCTTAAAACAATTACCGTGCCGCTCGTTGCCAAGCGACTGACCCTTACTTTTGCACCCCCGCCAAAAATCATCCCCTTGGTTTGATCGTTTTTTGTGTTATTGTTGTTTTGTTTCGCTTTCCCTGGAGGGACTGTTTCATACCCCGGCCTAATGCTGTCCGCACGGGTGTGACCGATTGTGACTGTAGGATAAGCGTTCTCAAGAGAGAAAACAGACGCCAAGGATGCGCTGGGTACCGAGTACTATTTCGTTTGTTTCTAGATGACATACACACATATATATACACACACACACACAAACAAACTGTACATTATGGCGTAGTACGTGCAGGGGTTTATGGTTGTGCATGCTGCTGCTGTGGTATGGCTTTAGAGATGGTTGGTAAAGCTAGTTGATAACTGAGGTTTTGTCTTTTGGGGCTTTTTTGCTTGCCAAAACCACATGACCAGGCAAGCAATGATGCACGTTTGCTGACGTCATTTCGGGCTGGGGGTCTGTGTGAGCTTGTTGTAAGAAGGTTTTGGGGTTTTTCATTTTCGTTTGTTTTTTTTTTTATCTTCTTAATTAATTAGAAAAGTGGGTGAACTGTTGTTTCACACAAAAAACAATCTTATTTGCATTGGAGATGCTTACAGTTTTGTATAACTCATAAATTGTTCCAGAAATTCGTTTCTGCCATGAAACACCATGCGTCTCCATGTTAGTTGAACAGTTTAAAATTCCAGTTAATAGTGGTCGCCCACTTGTATGATATGCTTTTAATCCTTAGGCCGATCCTGTTTCAATATAATTTTTTGAATAATAGAACACAGCAAAATTTAATATGTGAAATTCGTTTGGAAATGTTTTATCCTAAGCAGAATAACATGGGCCACCATGCGTCTCCATTGTTGCTTCTTTGCAAAAATTACTAAATTAGACCGCAGAAAAATGATGTTATGAAACGATATTTTTAGCCAGTAAAGCATCAAAGAGGGATATGAAAATTATTTTATTCATTACGCACAATGAAGAAAAAAAAAACTTCCTTACGATACACTGCAACGTTGCTGGTCGCAGGAGGGTTATGTTTTACTTTTTGATGCCTGAGAAGCTTTCAAGATTGTTATTGCATTGAATATAGTAAGTTGATGCATTTTTGTTTTCCGTTTCTTGGGATTTAATTATTTTGATTAATTTACGTTTGCTGTATTTTTAATAATAGAACTATTTCATATTTGTGTTGTGTTGTGTTGGATTTAGTTAACAATAGTTAATAGTAAAAAGTTTCACGAATATTTATCTGAATTTAACATTACATGAAATAACATAGAAGTAAACCGATAACACTAGAAGCTGTCAGTATAAACAGAGCAGGAATACTACGATATGAACTATGGGAATGTATATGGACAGAATTTGACGATTGAATAAACAATGTGACACGTGTAACATTTGTGTTAAATAGTTAAAAACTTACCGTTCCGTATCATCGATTGGAAACTCCTTCAAACATGTGTCTATATCACACATTAATCGTGAATCGTAATCGCCATTGTTACTCAAATTTCACCCGCATTTTGTAAGCATTCGCTTCAACGTACACGCACAACATCAATGGTATTAAATTTGAATTTTATCAGGTACAAAGTTCAAATTTGATTTCTGACAACTGGCGGGCGGTGTACGCAAACAGCGTGAAAAAGCACCGTTCAGCGTGCCGCCGTTTTGCCATCGGCCGAAACGAGCTTTCCGTCGATGTTTAACCAACCGTGAAATTAAATTTCATATTCTTTACGAGCAGCCGCTGCAAATGGCGCAATCCTCCTTGGGTGTGGGAAACAGCGGCGCAACAGCTCAACTCATTTGCTGATGATGTCTCGGCAGTCTCGGTGTGACATTGTAAAACATTTACTTCACAACCCACTTTTGGGGCGGGTTCCCGTACGTCGCACGTTCTGGCGGGCGTCATTGTTCTGCCGCGATCGAACATGCGGGAAACTCGTCCGTGTGATCGTACTGCCATCACGGGACCACTGAAAGGATTTACTCGACCAATTCGTTTGGCGGCGATACAGCCGTCTGTTACGATGTGTGCACCATTGAAAAAAAGGAGAAAAAAAATTAAGCTTTCTTGCTAAACACTCACGGGACAGTTCGTATAACGCAAATTGTTTTTAGCCCCAAAGAAACTCACCGAAGGCGGGAGTGAGATTCATTGCGAGAAAGAAGCTGATTTTATCACGTCGGTGGTGGGTTTAATTTTTTGTTGCTGTTGTTTATTTGCCTCAATGTGCATGCGGTGGGAAAATTCGCTTAGCAAAACCACGAGCTTTCTGCTTTTCGACACTGGCACAGGCTGCTGGTGCTGTGTTGAGCAGAGCCTTCAACCGAAACGCTGTGCCGTGTTGTCAAATCAGCGTAGGTTTTTCGTTTTGCATGCTGCTAACGGTTGGAAAAATCTCGGAAAAACGTACGAAACTAGTGCTGCATTTGGAGGAGCAAAAGAAAAGAAAAAAAAAACCGAGCGACCGTACACACACACTCGGTCTCTCCGTCCGGTTAGCTCTCGATAATCATCCATGTTTCGACTCCACACACAACGAACTGCTTGCAAACCTCACGAGACATCGCCACGTGACGCGAAGTGTGTTGCATGCTGGCTCTACTTCTTGTCTGCCACACTCGCGATACATCGCGTTGCTTCTGTCCATTCTGCTGCTCACCGCAGCACGTTGAACGCGACGTCAAAACGGAAAACGGAAAGAACGCCAATGATAGTTCCGCCCTCTCGCCACCCCGCAACGAGTGCAGTTCGCTCACACTTTAATTTGATTTTTAATGAAACATAAATATTATCATAAAATTAAACCGCAAATAATCTGCACCAAAAAAAAGGACGAATGAGGAGGGTGTTTTTACCCCATACGTAAGGGGTATTCGGGTTCGGTTCTCATGCGCTGCACGTTGTGGCCGGTCTCACACTGGGATGATTATTAGTGTGAATGGCTGCGGTCTCATGTGTGCCGCACCCGTGTGCCGGTTGTGTTATGGTGGTGGTGGAATATTTGTTTCATAATATTTCCTCCGTCTAGCGGATGTCTTTAAGCGAACTGCAGTTCGAGACAAGTGGGGCTAAAGGAAGTTAGAAAATAAATGCAGTTTACTTTATTTTATTTTTTCAAATCCTTTTATGGTCATGAAATATGTTACTTGCGGAAAGATTGAATTAAATTCTTGTTTAATTGATGTTTTAAAATTGGTTTTATTATTTATTTTATAATTTTATTGTTTACGATTTTAAAAATCCCAAAAATTCCATTTTAAAAATCCAAATAACGTATTTGATTGCATAGTTTTAGGCGTTTTATGTAAATTTGTAGCGAAGAGATACATATTGTCGACAATACGGCGCTAAGCCGTCATAATTAAATAAAATAAAAAAAAAGATACATATTGTAATATATTACAAAATAGCTAGACGCGATGGTTTGCGGTAATAGTTAGGCGTCGTTGTAAGAAAAATTAGAACCTTGGCTTAATTTTATAAAAAGTACCTCAATGTATCAAAAGTATTATTTAAATACCTACAAATGAATAAATTTGAGTCTTACCTAAACATTTTTGTCTATTTTTATTGTTTTACCATCAAAACTATTTATTGTTTTCCATTTTTAAAACCTTTCCCACTCTTTCCCTAACTATTTCATGCTATAAACCTACCATAAGCATTTTTATATATCTTTATAACAACCTAATTATTTTTTTAATAAATTTATAGCAGAAATCTTGTAATAACTTTGCTTAAACAAATTCAACCCGAAGCCTTCCCTTACATGTATCTGCTTGTATATTCATTGTAAAGCGTTTTGTGGACAATATCAACAAACGAGCGAAAAATGTAACATAATAGTTAAACCTCAAATTATGGCAAGAAGCAAACCAACCGACGACCACCCACAAGTGTCAATATTATGAGGAAAAGACACATCGTTCTCACATGCTGAATCCTTCTGCACGCTCGGTATTCTTTACTTTACCCGTTTGACCGTACGGTGAATGTTTAACAGTACCAGTTCCAGTGCAGGAAGCTATGCAAAGGTTTGAGCTAATCCAACGCAACAACAAAACTTAGAATTTCAATATTTAACCTAGTGAAATTACATGGAAAGATCAACCCAAGAACACCTCCCTCCCACCCAAGCCCGAAAGTGACCG
>STHB01018580.1:0-12284 GCA_018908115.1 Anopheles rivulorum
CCGTTTATAACCAGCACCGAACGTTTTACCACGCGATGTGCGGCGAGTTCTCACGAGAAAATGTACACTTTTCTGGGAACGAACCGATTTCGAAATGAATCCGCTATCTCGTACAAACGAGTGAGGATGGAACAACACTCCGCTGTACGCCGCGTTTGATTGCTTGATGCGTTTCAGCCAATTCGTTCGTTCTCTCTCTCTATCTCGCGCGCAATAACTGTTCGTTTCCCGGTTTGGTCTCAACGTAGCCAAAATGATCAGTCAGATTATATGTAGATCGTTGTAAAAAACGAACCTTTCTTCGTTATTTGATGACCCCCCCCCCCCCCACACACACACACACACACACACACACACGCATTTGATGATTGTTTGTTCCAGATGTCGCACAATGCCATAATACGAAACTTTTTATTATCTTTATTTATAATCGCAAGGCAGGATGACACATCGTTTATATTGTAGAATTATGAGAGTTTCTTAGCTGTTTAATAATTATGTTTTTTAAACTTATGGACTTACCAAAAATTGACATTCTTACCAAAGATTGAACGTGTTTTTGTGTCCACTCATCAGCAGGACTGTTCAAATTTTAAGCTACAGGTTATGTTAATCCAAGGATAGTCAAGCATGATTTTCAAAAGGGTAAATATATAGAAAAGAAATAGTATACAGTAGTATACAAGAATTCAAACTTTCTTGTGAATTTAAACTATATGTTTAAATGTACAGTTCCTTAATGTGCATATAATGTGAAACGTTGTGCACTTGCTGAGAGCAAAATGTCATCAACAACATCTGATCAGTAGTAAAGCCTGTAATCAGTGCTTCGAATTGTATCAGTAGTTTTCAGTAGTTAGGATTATGTAGCAAAAGAAAATAAATGGTAGGTAGTACTACCTTGCAAAGAGGGGAAGTAAAATGGCAAAGGGTAGGAGAAAGGTTACGAAGCAACATTCCTTACGATTGTCGGAGAATGTTGTCGGGCAAAATTCTGGAAAGGACACATAGTCGCGTTAAAAAAGGCAGAAAAGCCCAAAGGCACGGGAACGTGCAGTTAAAAACGCACACACAAACCCACACCACGCACACACGGACGGATCCCACGGTCTGCTGTTGGGTGAGTGTGTCTGTATGTAAGTGGGTGCGACTGTTGCGCGAAGAGGTGGAGGACGCATGATAAGGCAAAGGAATTGAATCGGTAGAATGCGCGTTTCGAAAAGGCGATGAACGGCGGCCAAGTTAGCAAGAATCACCGATGCCCAAAAAGTCATATGCTAACATGTTTGCTGTCGTTTATGCTTTGCTTTTCGCTTCGCGATCTTCCTCGCCAGTGGAGCCCAGTGGAGTTTTATATCTTTGGTCTCTTTGCTTTGTGCCAGTTCGTTATAGCAGCAGCTTCTTCGCATCCGTATCATTAGAATGTGTTCTTCTTCACAAGTCTGGAATGCGTTGTATTTTCAGTTCGTACCTCCTCTTCTGGTGTTCTTTGTTTTTCGCTTTTCGTACATCTTCGACATGCTTTTTCATGGCGCGCGATCGTTCGATCGTTCCTTTAAGGCACAGCCACGGAAGGTATGCGTGTCCCGAGACAGAGCGAGAGAGAGAGAGAAAGAGGGAGAGAGTGAGACAGAGCGCGAGAGAGAGAGAGAGAGAGAGAGGGAGAAAGAGAGAAAGCGATAGGCCAGTGGTTGGTGTTTAAAGGAAATTTATGAATGAACTCAATCCGAGCCCGTCGCAGTTCAACGAACTTTTCGGGGCTCAGATCATGGACCGGGCGTTTATTACGTTACGTTAGCCGTCTTCGAACGATGAGAGTTTGTATTAGAAAATGATTTTCACTAACGAATGGAGCCAGAGAATTTGGTGGATAGATGGATGTGCTGCCGCAAACGTTGGTGATGTGGTACAATTTATGAATTTTTAATTTATTGATTTGCTTACTTTTACTTTCGCTGTGTTTCCTGCTCTTGAGTTACAAATAATTGTAACAATTGTGTTGAAATAATAGTGATTTGTAATATATAAAAAATGCTAACAGAAAACAGTTTTGAAAGTAAGTTGAACGAATATATTGTACATCAAACGAGTACATAATTTAGCCAAATTTCATCAAAGCCTCATCAATTTTCCGTAGTAAGCTTACAAATGTAACTCAAAAAAAATGTCACGTGTTGATCACATATTATACTGACACCTTGCTCTGTTGCTGTAATCTGTGGAACGATTTCCCTGCACATTGTGCGATGATTTATGTGGAACAAAAAAAGAAAAAGAAAAAAAAAGATTACAATTTATATCAGCCTTCGGATGGGAGCATGGATGCATGACGGTTGGTGTGCGTTCCACGAGATAGGCACAGGTGTGTTTCTGGCCAGATTGTGGTCAGAAGGTTGGGGTAAGGGCGCACACTGAGTTTGTGATAAATTCAGCCGGCAGGCTCCAATTAGAAATGCAATTCCAATGCTACAATACTATTTGCGCGATATCACTTCCACCGCAACACTAGACGGCCCTCTAGCACGCAACACAGATCGGTTGGAACGCATGGAATGTGTGGTGCGATTGTTGCAGTTAATAAAGTTATTAATGGGTTGCCCCATCGTCCATCGCCAGTTTGTTGTCGCATTTGTTCCCTTCATTAGTTATAACGCGTTATATGTTTCCCTCCCCTCCGGTTCTCAAACCCTTTACTGATTTGTTTTCCCTTCTATCTCGAATCATGTCGACCTAGTTTGAGATCTATATGATGTACCAACCAGACTCCTCACCAGTAGGAAGACACGCGGCAGATAGTGTTCCGATTTCCCCTTTATTGCCCAGTCCTGCCCTACTAGAGACCTCTACTGCGCGTGGAACCGTTTGCGCAAGCCAGATGCGTGTGTTACACAGTGTTGTTTGCTCACTTGGCGCATGCGCTGCGTGCTGTATGTGGACGACATACTATGTATTCACGCTTACTCAAGGGCTCCCGATCTGGGTTAGAATGCGTAAGAGCATCGTGTAGTGGGGCTTACTTCCGGTAAATGGTGGTGGCGATATTCTCTCTGCTGCCATCTAGCAGTGCCTACGCTCTGAATCGGTTAACGGGTTTGTTCCGTTTGTTTCAGCAAATCCGATGAGTGACAATATGTGTGTATGTACGTACGCTTAGAGTAGTTTATTTTCGTGCCCTGTGTGCTTTAAGGGTGGTGTGGAGCTACTTTTTCTTTGGATTCTTTGACTAAGAACATGAAACAGCATGGCTTTTTGCGTTTGTGTTACTAAACTAATAATATCATAGTAAAATATCTTCCAATCGGTGACGATTATTTTACAACTGTTTTGAATTATAGTAAATGCTAACACACGTTCACGCGAGAGAGTGATATATTCATCAGCAGCACCAGCTTGAATAATTGAAACAAGCGCGTGAACAAATTTTTGGCCAATTCATCATCATCGCAAATGTGAAATGAAAATGTATATAGTGTTAAGATTGTTGTTGTTTTTTTCGTTGTTGTTGCTGGCACGATCGTTTTTCTTACGGGATTTGGTTTTGGCAAAGAAGAGAAAGTAGCGGAATTGGAAAAGAAACGAATTACTGCAAAAGAAAAGAGATCCGTCAAGCGGAAAGAAACTAGTTTGGCAAGTTGGCTTTAGCTGTCTTATCCTTTTCAAATGCGTTTTTTCTTTTTGTTGCGTTAAGTCTGACCTTTAGCGCTAGCGCGCGCGGAACTGTGTAACGTAGAGTTGGGCTTTACACAATGAGTTTTAATGTGCCATGGTGAACAAAACAAGCCGCGGCTACACACACACACACACAAAAAGCGAGAGAAAAAACAAGAAAATAAATTAACGGGAAACCCGCGCTGCAAGATTAGATTCTCATGCAATTTTTCGTGCACGAATGGGGAACACATCATAGGCGAACGAAACGGAAGTGAAGGTACCACACACAACCACACATACACAAACACACGCACATGTTTTCGTCAAACGTTTAAACGTACCATAAATGTGTGTTGGCTGGTGAGAAGAAGAGGGTAAAACTGAGTCAAAAGATGAAAAATCGCGAACAAACTAAAGATGGTGTATGTGTGTAACGGTGGGTTTAAAAACTGAAAAGGAAAAGTTCAGTTCACAAAAGCAAAGACACGTCTCAAGCAAAGAAAGAGAGACAGAGAGAGAGAAAGAGGGAACCAGTAACAAATGCCTTAATGTATAAAGAAAGGGGTGATTCGTCATGTTCAGTTTTGGAGTTTGCTGGAAATTGACAAACCCGGAAAAGGTATGCATCTGCTGGTGTAGGGAGAACGCAAAAGAGGATTGGTGGGTTTGAGCGTAATAGAAAAAAAAAAGCTATGACCAGCATATCGCCGTTCAAGCCAGATTCACATTGCTGTGAGAATGACGGTTTGCGTGCGATTGTATGATGTCAGTTTTATAAACAAGGAATAGGAATAGAAACTTGAAAGAAGGGATCGATCTATCTAATTATATTTGAATGTGTCCATAGATCGTAGTCAATCAATGCTTGTTAATCATTACTTCATTAAGATAGTTTTAGCTCTGTAACATTAGAAGATCAGGTACGTTAGGCGACAAGACAACTATGACTAATATGTGAGAATTCGTAATGATATTGACTGTCACACGATGGGAATGGTACCAAAACTCATCTAGACCATTATCACCCGTCTTGGCAGAATTTGTTTTTCTTGGTATAGATGTGCAATGGGTAATAAACCTGAGGTGATGAAGTTGAGAGGAATTAGACATAATTGATCATGTGCTCGGTGGACCTGGAAGCAACAACTCCCGATCATGCCGAGAGACACACCATAGCTTCGTAATAGAGATATTGTGAGACTGGTTGGTGGATAGTTATCCCTAGGCATTTACTATAGGCACTGGATACCATTTCCTATTTGCATTGAATGCCTCATAATGCAGGCCTAGATGTGTGTGCTGTAAGCAAAACGGTTTACATGCACTTGGCAAATAACGACAACACACAAAAGAGCAGAGCTTTAATATACATCAATTAGAAAACATGCGTTACCTGGTTTGGCCTGGTTGTATTCTTCGTCTTGATTATTTGAGCTAAAGTTGCGGAGTACAAATACTCATTCGGATTTTTTTTTAATGTTTAGTTGTAAGCTCTTCTCGCATACCGTGGATATCGAAGTGAAGATGCGTTATGAAAGGAACTAGTTTAAAAGTTCCCAGGGAAAAGTGTTCAACTCGTGCAATTGCTTCGTGTACGACCTTATCCATATTTTTTCTCAGCAGAGAGTTAAGTGATATGGCCGGGGTATTCACAACACCTTGCCATAAAAATAACAGGGTTGTTAGTAGGGAGAAGAAGCGGTTCGCGCCGTTTGGGGTTGCAGTTTCGTTACGACGGGAGGGATGGGTATATTTAAAGCAGCGTTACTGATTGACAGACAGCGTAATTGCTGTCCGTACGAGAATGGCATTAGAAACGGATCTCTCCAGCTTTGCGTGGAGAGGTCTGGTATGTTCCTCTTTTTTCTTTACGCATGGTGCCATTTCACAGACAAAAAGGCTGACCGCCGCGTTCGCGTTGGGATGAAGGATGAAGAATGTCGGCGCCACACTGATGCTAGTCCGTCACCCATCTTACCATAGTTGATGCAGCCAGCCAACGCCTGCATGGTTGGTGTCCATTTTTGCCTTGCCCCAGTAGCTAATGTGAAAGAGGAGGACAGCGTGTTGTGATCTTTTTCGTCGCGTTTCCTGTCGCCAGCAACACTTTCGTTACCTTTTTTGGGAGCCTTCGGTAGAGAGGGTGAATGCTGTAAGGTAAATGCGTGTGCTGACCGGTACGCGTCGGTGGTACGAAACCGGAACACCCGTCCACCTATCTTTTGCGCGGAACCAAAATAAAAAGACCGACTAAATCGTTTTCTGCTCAAATATGGTTACGATTCGGGGGTATGAGATGGATAATGGAGAGAAAAAAGGTAGTTTCACTACTGCAAAGCAAGAGAGTAGAGTAGTGAATCATATAGTCAACTGACGGTCTTCCTGCCACCGCTTGGTGCTGTGACATTAGCAAAGACCCACGTAATAAGGCTCAGACATCAACAGCAGCAGTAGTTTTTAGTGCTGTAAGCTGATTCCGCCCTCATGTATCCGGAGTATAGGTTGTTAAGCAAAATCATTTTTACTTAAATTATTATTCAGATTAAAATATTTATTATTCGACAAATTGTAATTGTTGCATACATTGTCTAACTAACTCTGGAGCCTAGCGATAGGTTACTAAACGGTGGGTGTTCCGAATGTTTGACGTTTCGGCGTTGGATGTTCGAGAGTAGTTACATCCCCCGGTCCGGTCATAACTATGTGGCAATAGTTTTGAAGGGCGTGTGATACGTGCCTTAATCGTTGTCAGCAGCGTTGGTTACACTTGTCCCACGGCCCACATTTTACGGCCGTTTTTACGATGACAAGCAGCAGCCCGTCCGGTGGATGCTATTGACGTAATATGTGTATGGGTAGAATGGTTGCTCCATTCGACTTGACATGTCATGCAGGAGAGATAGAGAGGGTTCCTGACAATGTCGTTCCTCAGTGCTCTGGGCGATAAGCCCCATGGGCATCATTTATTATCACGAGTCACTGGCGCCTGCTCCTTTCGTCTAATGTTGCCGATTGGTTGTTATACTTCATGATTCTCAAGCCGTTTTGTAGCTCAGTGTAAGTGCAAATCCACTTCATAAGAAAGGCTCAACTCAATAGCAGTAGACGGAAATTACTTTTTGTAGTATGTTAGACGTGAAAAACGCTACTGGAAGTAAGTTGAAAAATAAGGCTTATCGGAAGACGTACTCACGTAACCTTACACTTTAGACTTGGACACCACGATTTACAATCTGGACGGGGTCAGGCTCCTTCACTAACTAATCTTATGGTGGCTTAGTTCATGATTGGAAAAATCAGTTAATCAATTGTGCCCGGAGTGCTTATACCTTGGCGTACAAAAACGAATGGGTTTTCAAAGCTGTCACGAAAGCAAGAGGAGGGAACTCTGAAGTAACTGTGGTGAAATGCAATAAACAATGTTGATAAGCACCAGGCCATGTAATGTAGCATTTTGTATTGCTCGCTCTACTGCGAACAACTTTCGTGTCTGTTGTGGCAGTTGCACATCATGCATTGATCATTAGTGCAAATTCTCAAAGCTTATTGATTTCATGAGATTACCATGGAGCATCATCAATGCACTGGTACAAATATATATGTAAATAACCTTTGGAACCGTTCCTTTGCGACTAGAGAGATAGAGTACTAGGGGCATTATTAGTTTAGTTTCCATAGTTTCATTATCAGCAATGTAAAACCAACTCAACCTACATGCAGTGTGGTCCCAAGAAAAAGAGTGTGAAGAGAGTAAGCTAAAAAAAAAAATCTGAGGTGCATTTATTAGACCAGGCCAGGGTAACACTACACTGCATCATCACTCTGTGTGTTTTTGTCTGCGAGGGTTTGTGTGCAGTAGACGTGAACGCTGATGCACGATGCATATGATACGGTCGTGCATTTGATTGAAGGAAGCAGTATAGTGGAAGGATGGAGGGAGAGAGAGGGAGGAGGGGGGGGGCTGGATGGTGGTGGGGGTCGCTATAATGTGCATCGGAACATTCTCTCAGGGTTTGAAGCGTCCCCCGGGGGAAGGAGGGACGGCTCTATCTATTAACCCGCCACAAAACGTGTTGCGGACGCCAATGTCGATTAGAGGGAGAACGGGACGCAGAGCGCGCGCGTGTGTGTGTGAGAGAAAGAGAGTGCGATGAAAAGAGAGTGAGAAGGAGGAAGAAAGAGAAATAGAAAGGCAAACATTAAAAGAGCGAGAAAGCGACCGTCGTGATGGCGTGACGGGGTAGAGAGACGGGGAGCGAAAGAGAAGCAAGAGAATCGCCGTATATTAAAGCCGTGTGGCGTTGATTTCATTCAAGTTTTTCAGTCCCGTCATTCATACCACCGATGTACTTTTGCCATGGCATCTCGCGCGCGCACCACACAACCGCACACACAACCGTCCCATTCATAATTTGCTTCATTCATGTTTGGAAGCCGGGGAAGCCGAGATGGTGGTGCGACTGCTTGCTAGCACCAAATGTGTCCCGCTTCACTTCTTAGCAATGCTGTGTTGCGTGTGTGTGTGTGTGTGTGTGTGTGTGTGTGTGCGTGCGTGTGTGCGTATATGTGTCTACGGGTCTACGGGAGGGCGTGAGGATCATGCTGCGTCGAGAGGATTGGTACCACCAGTGCCCTTAACCGCACAGTGATCATATTTTCTTCCTGCAGCAGTTTCCTTTGCTGTGGTCGGGACGATAACACGCCCCACAGCTAAACGCGCCGGGTTAGACACTCATCGCAAAAGCTTCGTCGGTGGAACCAACCTACAGGCAATAAAAATAAACCTTTTTGTGAAGGCCTGTGTCGATCCGCATCCGCCAGTAGTCCTCCAGTCAGTCGGCACGATACATATATATGCAGCCAAGTCCCGAGATATGTGGTGCAAGAAAATATTTTGCCCTCTGCAACATAAACATTGAACTGAACCTAATGAGCAATTATTCACTTTGTGCGGACTCTGCCGCGCGCCGATGGATGGATGGCGCCCGAGTGTCGATGGCTTAAAACAGCACTGTGCAATGCCACGAACTGCTTACCCGAAGGAGGAGCTGCCGAAGGAGCAACAGTATATAATATATGTTTTTGGTTCGATCACGTTCAACGTGCATCATAACCAACCATCAATAATAATGTGGACCGGGGCGCGCACACACATTCCAGCGACGGTATCGGATTCTGCCGGAAGAATGAATCGATTATGTTGCTCTAGAATATGGGAAAGGCGAAAATGTGTGTGTTTTTTTGTTGGCTTCATCGCCTAACCACATGATAAAAGATAATTCTTTCCACGAACCAAGAGCTTTGATTATTTTCGTGCTTGAATGTTTTTGCGCGTTTTTGTGCTGGTGTCTCAGATAGTCGGTGTGTGTGTGTGTGCGGTAATTGTCGAAACAATGTGATAAATGGGCACTTTTGAGGGTTTGTTCTTTTTAATATATTTTAGTGGCGTCATTTGTATAGATAATTTGATGTGTTTGGCATAACGCCGCGTTTGTGCCGTTCAATTTCTGCGAGCTCTGTGCATGAATCATTCTCTTCCACGAAACTAGTTTTCCGCTCTCTAGGGTTCGTCACATAGGGGCTTAGTGTTTGCGATAAGCTACTTAATCGATATGGGAAGGGAATGGTTAGTAGTTGTTGTAACAGTGTCGATCTTCGTAGAAGATCGCTTGGAAGGCGTCCGGAGATGAAAAAAAACGCAAGCTCGTTTCACCATGAAACGAGTTTCAATTCATCCTACCACTACCACCACCACCTCCTTCCATGTTTTATGAATATGTAGAGAGGAATGCGGAACGTGCCAGAAGGGTCCAGCGCAGGAGGAAGTGAAAACTACATTCCAGCGTCGTTTTACCGAGAAACTTTAAATCCAAAGGCCGGCGTTTATTTACAGATATATCTCCAGTCCGGTGTGTCCAGTCACGTAGTTGATGGTCAGGTTTGAAATGGGATTTTTTTCTTCTTCTCCTCTCTCTCTCTCTCTCTCTCTCGCCATCGGGTGTATTAAGTGCTATGCAAATTTCAGCTCCATTCCGTTCGAAACGTATAAGAGTACTTCGTGTGACTTATCTGGCCCCGGGCGGTAGCAACGCCACTAACCGCGAGGAGTTGGGTGGTTTAAGGCATTCATCTCTGAAAATTTTATTTGGTGTTTTAATTTTCTTAAATCGTGCTTGAATTTGGCCTAAGCCGCCTGTTCTTGTAGACCCCGTTGGAAAAGGCCATAATTCTGATGGCACGCTTATTGTTTTAATTTCATACATTTGAATAAAGGGCCTCGGTCGTCGGTATGATGAGCTGCCAAAGGGGACAACGTGCATTTGATACGAATTCAACCGTTTATGGGTTTAATAATTCTGCTCGAAGCTTCACTGCAATGGACGGCACGGCACCGATGACGCATTCCATTTGCAAAACGCGGATCAGAAGCTTCGCGATGGTGCGAATGGTGTTATGGTGCTGGCGTATGGATGATCACATGTGATTTGTTTGTTGAACGATCGCAGAATGTCGCTTAGTCATAGGCAGTGACGTCTCCATCGCTCTGTACACAGCCACCACCATTGCTCATTACAACAGAAGAGAGTGGTCGTCGGTGATTGTGGATTCCATCATTCCAACGAGGCACAAGATGTTTAGTATTGCAAAAAAAACGGAGTAATAAGTCAGTTATGTAAGCAAACCGGTTGTTGGCATCATTGTCAGTTTTTTGCTGAACGAGAGTATAGTATATGCCTAAGATTATTTCTTGTAAAGTCGATAGTGCTCCTATAGCTCTCAGAGTGTATAAATGTTAAAGCTGGTAGTAATTCTTATATTTGTCGTAATCCAACCATCAGAAAGAATGACTTTCGGAAAACTAGTAATGAATTTTCTTACAAAATGCAATAATGTTTTGTTCTAATAATATTTCATTCTTTAGTATAAGCCGAATTGAAAAAAACACACTTGAAACTAATGTAGAATATTTTTCTCCTTCTGTTTTACAGATGTGCCTGATGAACGCGAACGACGAGAAAAGGTGTTGGACGATCGTACATCACAACTGGCGTTGCTTCATGTCACAAAAGTGTTTGGCTGACGGCATGAATGGATCACGCAAACATCACCAGCATCTTTTTGGCATCCAATCAGCTCGTTGATCATTGGGGGTTTGAGTGTCTTGTTTGTGTACATGAGTTTCTTAACCTTTTCGATAACCTTCAATCCTGCTGTAGATTATTTTTCTTCCATCGCTGTGTGGTTTTTGTTGTTGTTGTCGTTGTTGTTGTCTCTGTATGACGATTGAAAATGGTCTTTTTTCCATGCATTAGCTTTATGTTCTGCAGATGTTTCGTACTATGCCACTGTGTGCTAGTGAATGTTAGAAAACGACTCTATCCCTATGCCACGATTTGGGTTGGTTTTGTTGTTGCAGGATTGTATTTTTACTAACATATTATAATTTTTTCTTTACTTTCGGGATGGTTTTCTTACCATCTCTTTGTTGGCATTTTGAGTTAAAGCTGCTCTTTGGACGGTTTGTAAGGCAGAAAGTATTATCATAGATCGAGCTTCGTTCATTATCGAACACATATCAAAGCAAGAATAAGATGTACTTACAAGAGGTGCAACATTCTAATGGTCTCGGACGCATCGGTTAAATCGAAAGAGCACAATCACATACAGACCCCAAAGCTCTGCCAATGTGCGGTCATTTCTACGTAATGTTGGTATGGGTGAGTACAGGCCGAGTACGGAAGGACCACCTATCGTTCAGCAACCTTTTCGTTCGTTATGCTCTGGTTGATTCGTAACCCGGTAGACAAACGTTTGAACCGGAATTTGGAATTCTCGATGAAGAGAGAAGCGGTGGAGTCAATGTTGAACGGTTCACAACGAACCAACCAGCGTTGATTGGTCAACAGCTGCCGCGCGGCTACACGGCTACGGCCTAGTAAGAAGCATTTGCACGACGGACAGATAGTTGCGTTGAATGGGTTATCACTGATTTCGACAATCCTCTTGATGGGAAAAGCACTGCGATGTCTTGTTCATTTCCTTCCCCTCGAAAAAATCCATCCCGTCTTCATGGTTGTTTGCCACCAGCATTATCAACGTTATCATCTGACGTACGGAGGGTCAATGTAAGGGGCGCTGTGGACAGCTGGAATCTCCTGCTGGAGAGAGAGAGAGAGAGCGCATGACCAAAAACCGTGTGCAGGAAAGGTTAGTGTACACGTACCGCCACAGTGTGTACATCACCTTAGCACCCGCGGGGAACATAACAGAATCTCATTCATAAAAGTCATCGAACACAACGCTAGTGTGTGCTAGTTCGAGTCGATTATAGTGATCGCCAGATCCTTTCAGTAACACGCAAGTGCTGTGGCACTAGGCAACACACGCATGGAAACCTGAATTGGGTGTTGAGTGGGGAAGAAGCATGAGAGGTTAAAAGTGGGCGCCCGCGTCCGTGTGCTGTTGGAAAAGAAAGTTGTCTTCGTTTGTCGTCGGATCACGCTGGCCTGCTCTGGGACACATGCAAACAGACAAACAGAAAACATGCCTTCCTCTTCGTCATATTTCTAATGGTTAGGAAAGGCGATAGCAGCAGCCAATGCCGTAAGCCAAAAGCGAAGTTTAGTTTATTT
>STHB01018605.1:0-12280 GCA_018908115.1 Anopheles rivulorum
AAGCAATGGTTATAAGGAAATTGGAAAAACAGAAATTAAAATACTGAGACATTTTTATAAACAATATTTAATTGCTAAACATAATATCAACTTTTTTTTAAATATAAAATACATTTAGTTTTCATACAACAAACTATTAATAAAATACTTCATAACTTATAACAATAATAATAAACTCATTTTGAACTGGAATAAAAGAAAAAAAATGTTGACAATAAACATCTTCTTTTGTTGGTCAGTTTGGACAACAAAGGTAACAAAGAAATTCGATTGTTTTGTAACAAACACTAATCGCTTTTTTATAGATTTTACCATTCGGTTTACACGATTAAATAATTTATCATTGAACATGTTCTTGTTTTTCAGCCACACCCGGTAATCCAATCAATTTAAGTTTTTACACGGACGTTTGCTATAATTTGCGATACTTTATCGGTCCCAGGATAGCTTCGATACTCCAATTGTTACCGTCCGCAATGTTCCTTTCTGTTTTGTGGCCATTCTTCTGCTTCTGCCAAACTCGAACCATTCGAACAAACAAATCAACCTTTGGTGGATAGAATTTCAATTTTCAAATTGCTTCAACAAACGAACTAGCTTGAACCTTCGTTCGCTTACATCGAACAAGCGTGTACAATTTACGATCATCGATGGTGAGTGATTTTAACCCTTTTTTTGCTGTGCTGTGCTCGCAAGAGGCATCGAACAGATGATAGTGATCCCATACACACCGTGAATCCTTTTTCATACCAAAGCTCAATACAGACACAGCCACAGGAGAAGGCAAAACACTCCCCTCTGTTGGAAAAAATGCATCCTCTACCCTGGGCTAAGCGCCTAACTTATTGTTATGGCATTTATAATCTGTCCTTCAGTGTATGGATTATAATTCTTTATTGCTCAAGAGCAGCAGCAGCAGGCGTGTGGCGTTAGGCCCGGAAGCGTCCACGTGCTCGTTCTGCACTCGGTGCGCAAAGCGAAGGTCACGAAGCGTACTGTACCAGATCCCCGACCACAGTAAGGGATGCTCGCCATGGGCCGTATTCGGGTCGGTAGGGCGATGATTAGTCTCCGATAATGATGGGATTGTGTTTATTGTTTACAGTGTCTGATGATTATTCATAACTATATCTTCATTTCTTCGGTACGCCGGCACTGATCTCGGGCGTGTTTGTGTCTGTGCCTCAGATTACATTGCAACTGAGGGGGACATGTTGGCTTCGTTGGCTGTGTGTTTAAAAGGATTGCAGACCTGGGTTGAACACTTCCAATTGAAGAAGCGTGCAACGAATTCGTTCTCTTTGCGTAGGGAAAGGTGAAAGCAGCAGTTGATTGAAGTTTTCCATGTGCTTCCGGTGGCAAAAGGAAGCTTCTTTACTCAACCTTAATCATCACACTACATTTTCCCCGAAGTCGTGTATTGACTTCCTTGTGTGAGAATTTGGTTACGTTCCATAAACAAAACATTGCTCGAAAGATATTTTATGTTGAGGGCTTATGCTCTTTAGGTTTAAACAAACGGTGTAGAATGCTTTGGTTCTGATGTAGATTATTTATCGTGTATTTTCAATTGCTGAGTTAACATTTGATTGTTCTATTCCAAACCTTATAATTATTTTGTAGCGATTAAGGATGCATTCCCATAACTTAAATAAGTATTAGGCATAATTCCAGAAAATATAAAAAAAAAATTATCCACGGACAAAGCAACATTTTTCTTAGAAATATCTAACAGGAACCCTCTGTTTGACTCTGTTTAACAAGATTCTTTGGACGATTTGAATTTCTGAAGGATACGCGATACTTTCTCATTCTACGTGACGATGGACTCTTCAAGAAATCCTTAACTTTTGGACTAAGCCCATCGTCGGCTAGAAGTTTTAAAAGACTTTCCACTAAAAGCAACTTTAAAAAGACCAGTGAAACTCTGCTTGTTTCAAACGTTACCTTAATTTCGGGGTAAGATAATCGGTACAACATTCAGTATACTTTATGGAATGAGAAAAATAGCCAATATGAGTCCCTTATACTATGTTTATCATTTAAGTTTGTATGCGCTCAACAGGTTTTCTACAAGATTGTCTCATGAAATCGCCGGTCAATTGCCTTGTTCCCATGTTCCAGGTATGAATAGATCGCTTTTAACAACCAATGTTTTATGATTTGCATACTTTTAGGCGTTATAAAATTAAGAATCAAAACAATCAATAAGCTACATGGGAGTTAATCGAAAGTTTGCAGCTATTTTTTACAGTTAAGGAGCACAGATATAAACGAGAAAAGAACATCTACTAGATGTTTCATACTTCACATATTAGTGGGGTATTTGTGTAAAGATTTTTGATACAATTTTAATGCTTCTTGTTGAAGCACAATAGACCTTTTTTTTAGCCTCCCGTACACATTACAGCACAACAAAACAAAATAATAAAAATACCCGAAATTACCCTAATACGTTTGATCGAGACAACACGCATGCATAAAAAACATTCATCAGATGATGGTCACATCGTTCTCATATACCAGTTCACACGTACCACACGTACCATACAACGAACAGCTTCATTTTCCACCCAGTAACAGTACCATTTCATTTGGCATGTTGGCACTGCGAATGCCAATTCTCTTATCAAATGGTGTTGTCAATAAACATCGACAAAAGCCATTTGTTGCCCTTGCTGCCTTCACGTTCACCTCGTTCGAACATGCGGGAGAGAGCAAAATCATCCAAATGTTCAAAATAAAACAAACCACCTCACATTCTCTACCACCGGAACCACGTGTTGCGCTCCGTTGCGACAATGCGCGCGAACGGGAGAACTCACGTGTCGTGGCCTGCTCCGGTAGCAAATGGAGTACGAATTGTTGTCCGATTCACGAATTCCTTTGTGCTGTGCTGTAGCTGAGTGTGTCTGCGTGTGTTGGTTAAGGACGACCAGTCCTCCATCGGTGTGTGCGTGTCCTTGCCCCAACAAGAGATTTTCCCGCCACAACCAGTTCGGTGTTTGGTGGCATTGTGTTCGGAGCGGATCCATTTTTACCCAACAACTCCCACCCGCTTCCTCCCTTTTCTTCTCCATCCATCCCACCAGCCACCTTCAACGCACACAGCGAGAGCGAGCGAATAAAAGGCGGAAAACCACACCCGCTAATTTTTCTTATTGGCTGCTCTTTCGGGGGACAATGCGGCGCATGGAAAAATGATGTCATTTTCCATCGTTTGCATGTTTCCCGCTCGCACGCACTGTGCCTTTCGCTTGCGCCCGACACAATGATGGCCGTTTGTTCGTACTCTGACGGTAAGCGCGCGCGTGTGTGTGTGTGTGTGAGGCTGTTTGTTGGGGCGCTTTGTTCGATTGTCCAATAGTTCATCCTTTAAAAAAAATCAGAAGCGACAATGGATGCTTTCTTAGTCAGGGAGGCCGCCATCGCTAAAGGAGCGAATTCTTTCCAAACCTCTTGACGAAGAACGAACCGTGGGGAAAATATAAATTTTATCATGTTTTGTGTTGTTGTTTTGTTTTATTTCATTCTCAATTGGGAAGTTCTCGTTTCTGTTTTTTTTACGATCACTACCTACTAATGCAACTTAGCCATAAGGCTAACTTATCGATTGTTTGTACAATATCAACAACAAAACCATGCCGCACTTCCACGAGCGAGTAAGAGAAGTGCTTCCATGTGTGCGTGTGTGTGTGAAAGTACATGTGGGAAAGGAAAACATTACTCACGTCATTGATGTAGTGGAAAAATGGGAAGAAAGATGGTTAAAATAAAGCAAGAACAAGAAGAAGAACAAGAAGAAGAGAAAAGAAAAAGTCGAAAAAAATAGAAAACAGTCGAACAAAACATGCAACAGAAGAGAAGAAAAGAATAACAACAACAGAACACTAAACAAAAAAAAAGCTGATGAAAACAGACCCCGGGTCGATCGGGGCAACGTTTACTTTATGATAAACAGTACAGCATACACAATAATAATTGACCCGAAGTTTTCGTCTTGCGGTGGCGTGGAGCGAATGGACAAAGAGCAGATAAAGCTGTAAGAAGCGGTACAAACAAAAAAAAAACCTACAACCATGCACGCACGTATCTTTATCAATTTTCCTTTGGCCCCGAGAATGTGTAGCAGGCAGGACACGGAATGGAAAGGATCACACCGGTGAAAGTAAGAAAGTCGTTAAAAGATATATAAACAACTCCTAAACAAATCCTTGCAACTCACGGCACCCACGGCAATGCACCTTTGCCATTTGTGGGAAATGAAAGCAGCAACCATGTTGGTTGGGTGTTTCGATTGCACACCGATAGTGACCCCTCCATCCCCCCTCCCCCCCTGTTATAAAATTATGTCTAATTATCTTCAATTTCCGTTGCTCGACATCGCTTGTACTTGGGATGGGGGACCTTTTAATGAGGTACCAATCCGCCATGATTCGATGGACTTTTTTTTTCCTCTCAAACTTCTCTACTTCTATCGTATATTCCCACCACCAGAGCCAGAGTCAGAAGCAGCGGGCAGAGCATGCTTTATTGTCTGTTGTTGTTCCACGTGTTTGTCCCTTTGTGCGCAAGTCTCTGGTTTGGTGCTGCGAGTGTATTCTTTTCCGTGGTTGTAGAGAGAGAGAACAAAAAGGAAAAAACTACGACTGGTTTCTTTTGTGGCGGACTTTTGTGGAAAAACTAACAAAAACACACGAGAAAAACAATTTACTCCCAAACGCATATAGAGACCGGGAACGGATGGGACTTTTCACGCTATCTCTCTCTCGCTCTCTGTCTCTTGCTTGCAGGATGCTCTGAGTGTGTCTGCTTAACGTATTTTCACACATAAGGATGGTTGTAAGGGATGAAGGGTGATATTTATGTTTGCGTTGAGTTTTACCAACACCAGTAAGCAGTGCTTTTTAGCTGCTGTTGGCCTGTTTATTATGTGCTGGTATGTTATGGAACATGTTGGGAACACATTTGAAAAAACAGCAGGGTAAAAATGATAATAAATGAAAACAAACGTTATCAATCTATTTAAAAAAAGAATTATACAATAATGTGTATTTAAAAGCAAATAAAATACTGTTTTGTTTCACATTTAATCGAGGACAATGAAGGAGACATACAAAGGTCGTCAAAAAACATGAGAATCGAACCAAGAATTTGATTTTTTTAATTGAATTTTTGGACTGAATTGAATTGATTTTTTTTATTTGAAGCATTTAATAATATTTCACGATAAAACTACATTTTTCATATATGTTTAAATTTTGCAATAGATCGCTCGATTGCATTTATTTATTTATTTTTAGTTTTTTGTTTAATTTTTAAAACACATTTAAACTTTACATATTTTTTAAAGAACCAGAAAAGGTTCTTTCAGAAAAGGAAAGGATTTAAAATTAACTTAAAATTATCTAAATTACCACATTAGTACCCCTAAAATTGACTGTTCACTTTCATTTATGATATCATCCCAAATCAATTAAAACAAACCATAATAATCGATAATTTCCATTATATAATGTTAAAAAAAAAAATGTTTCAATTTTAATATAAAATGTAAATTATGTAAATAACTCCTGTAGATGCAATAGAATACCGTTTGTGCATACTTTCAAGGGCTCAAACACCGACCGGATAAGCGAACAAAACTGATTAAAGGTTCAAAAGAGCACAAGAGACTTAATCTATTATTTGCTTTTATGAGAAAAGCACAGTTTTTTTTTACATTTTATGTTGTTTTTACCAAATAAATCAATAACAAAAAAATTTTAACTTGAATCAAACTATAAATAAAGCTTCACTGATAAACCGACACCCACATAGACGGTGTTCCACTATTGATACTTAACTGTATAAACTATAATTTTAGTTTGTTTTTGTGAAGCATTTGTACGCATACAAGCATCTTATTTTTTCAATACTACAATTGAAAACGTATAAATTTTTAATGTTTAATCGGATGCTAAAAGTTGATAGCAACACTGTTTAGCCGAATGCAAACAAAACCCAAACAGGATAACGAGTACGATTAAGCGTAACTGATACAAACCTGCTCCGGTGTTTCATTCATGAACCAGTATTTACTACACTACACCTACACATACAGAAGGCTTCTTATCCTAAAAATCCACAGCCACCTCGTGGATACACGCGACAGGAAAGCAACACTACTCACGCTAAACTGTCCGCCTACTACACACGCTCATGCTCTCTCTTTCTTTTTCTCTTTCTCTTTCGCTCTCTTTCTCCCTTTCTCATCGCTTATGTCCTTCATTTTCCACAAGCCATCCCTTTCCCGCTCGCATCACTTATGTATGAACATCCTGCGTCCTTCTTCCCTTCCTCCATTTTCACCACTTCCCCCATCCGGAAGGAAAACCACTTGATCCGGGGCCGTTGTTGCAACATCTCTCGTGCCGTCGTACGTGGCAGCACATGTGCGTACAACTTTTCCCCCAAACGCGCTGCATCTGCGTCGACAAGAGTTGGTGTGTGTGTTTTATTTTGTTCTTCCATGGCTTTTTTTGTTGCTGTTGTGCGAGAATGCTTTCCCTCTTTTTCACCCACCAAAGTAGGCGCTTTTCATCCTTTTTTTCACAAGTTAGTCAACGCACTGTTTAGGAGAGTGTATAGGAGCGCTGTTTGTTTGTGCGCTTTATGATTGTCTTGTACTTTTTTTTCCTTTCTTCCTCGGTGTGTTTGTTTCTGTTGCCTGTTGGTGTTGCTGCGTTCTGACAAGACACCCACACAATTACGCACGCACACACACGATCCGAAGCAAATGCGCGCGCGAGAGAGAGCGAGCGAGAGAGAGAGAGAGAGGGACAGTCAGCCCGAACGCAAATTGCCAACAAACGGTAAACGCTCGCACGCGGTCACACGCAGAGTGTTCGCCGTTAGTCTTTATTTTATTTTATCAAAATATCAACAGTGGTACAGATTATGATAGGGACCATTATGCGCTTAGAACCCAGCGTGAAAACATCGGAATCTCGCAACGGAAATCAGTACGCCACAGTTGCCGAGCCGCACGAGATGTTGCCAAACGGTTGTCGCGTAGTGTCGTAGTGGTGCAGTGTCGCGTGCTGCTAGTATCGCTTGGGTCAATGGGTTCGCAAAAGGATCACGTGTAAAGTGATCGCGCTTATCACGGTGGCTTAGTGAAATGACACTGGCGTGCGATTAATTAGAAGAAAGTTTGGGTAACACAAAACAAGCGGTTCCGTGTGGTTTTAATTGCTAGCCAAAATGACACTCACCGATGGGTAGTTGAAGAGTTTAACCGGGCAGTGCAAACTTAAGCGTGCAACACAGCAAACGTGCCGGGCTAGAAACAATTGTGCAACACGCCACTAACACGCGTGATAAGACCCACTTTCTAAGGTTGGCCCAGGTGATAACAAAAACACACACGACAGAGAGAGAGAGAGAGAGGGAAAGAGAAAGAGAGAGAGATCCGTGTGGTCCGGTTTAGTGCTTGTTACCAATTAAAGCAAAGTAAAGAATAGAAGTGATAGAAGTGTTGTTTAGCAAGCATAAATATTGTGCCGTTTTGTCTCAAACCGTGTGCGAGCGAGCTGTGTTGTGTGTAGTGCCAGGTGGGATTTTTTAAGGGACACAACACACCGGCTGCCAACATGGACATGACGATGGCGTCGAAAAATCACAGCCCGGCCAGCGGCGAACACATCAAGCGGCCGATGAACGCGTTCATGGTGTGGTCGCGCGGCCAACGGCGCAAAATGGCCCAGGACAATCCGAAGATGCACAATTCAGAAATTTCCAAAAATCTGGGCGCCCAATGGAAGCTGCTAACCGAGGGCGAAAAGCGGCCCTTCATCGATGAAGCGAAGCGGTTAAGGTAAGTCACGGCGCTATTGGCAAGATTCCCGTCGGTGCGTTGAAGTTCCACCGAAAAAATAAAAAAAAAACAATAATACGAACCACATCACCGTGATGAAGCGAATTGGCCATTCCGTGTAAGGCAGTTTTGTTTTTCGTTTTCTGCGCTTTGTCAGGGTGAGGTCGTAAATAAATCGTGATCGTCGTGGTTGGGTCCAAAAAAATTGCGCAAGACTCACCTCCTGACTCATGGCTATTTGTTTGCCCACCTTGCTTTGCATCATATAAAGCGCGACTAATAAGGAAGGGGATGGTGACAGTCGAAGGTGATAAGGCATGTATATACGCCACACACTAGAGCATGCTGATGATGGCGACGATGTTGATGATTTCCCACCATTGCTCCGTTATCGATCATCGTAAACGTGTTAGTGTACAGCTTTAACGCATGATTTTACACACCGATGCCGTGGTTGGAATTTGTTTCATTTTTTCAAGAACGTGAGTTTTTAAGCCGTTGTGATCCCACTAATTAGCTGATATTTGGCCAATTGTTGGAAGTTGGTGAACGGACACTTTATTCCTATTATTGTACGCGGGCTGCTAATCTGGCGGGATTTGGTAGCGGCAAGATTACGAGCGGTTTTTTGTTTTATCAGGTGTAGGAGCAAGAAAAAAATATGATAAAATGATTTTTTAGTTAACCTTTCTTTTGAGAAATGAGTTTCAATTAGCTTAATATTGAATTAAGACTATTCTAGATTTTTTTTAACATGGATGAAATGGCCTGAGTTATCTTTAGAAGGATCCCTTATATATGAATTCAAAATGTAAGATTTGTTACATTAAACTAGAAAATGTATATTTGAGAATGCTTAAGTCATAAGTACTTCAGGTTTGAGTATATCTCTCCCCGATCGTCTGTTACATGTCAAACCCAAAGCCCATTTTACGAGCGACCTGTCTTCGCCATCATTATCATTGCGAAAATCTTCGTCATCATTACCAGAATAATCGTCAAACTCCATCAAACTTGAAAGATTTAATGGGCAGCTGTTTTATTTCAACGAGCTGAGAGAAAAAATGAGTTTAGGAATTTACTGAAATTTGACATTTCGCCATCTTTTCTGTCTGATTAGGACTTAAGAGATGTTACTAACTATTAAAAACTAAACAACCATTAAGGAAACCTTAAGATACAGCTTCCTGCTTAATATTTTGACTCTTCTTTATATCATCACCCCATGACCATTTAAACGCTTGAAGTTCAAAAGCTTTAAAAGTATCTTAGGTACATATTTGAAAAATTTCGTCATCGCCTTTGTTGAATGCACTGAAGTATCACCCAAAACATAACCGATTATCTAACTAACTAAATTAATATAATAAATCGACTAACTATATTAATTGACGACAATGTCATCTTAAGAATCCACAAGGGATTTCTGGAATTCCTTGCTAACTAAACAATTATTAACCATTTCTGAGATGTATTAGCTGCGTCTTTCTTTTTGAACAAAGCAATTGTGTCATTATTTACTCTTTTCCTATCTAATTTGTTGCTTATAATAAGTATAAAAAAACGGAAATTAGATTTATCATAGTAAAGCTCTTTTCCACGTGACTTCAATGGGATTTCCAAGTACAAAACAATGTGTAAATTCATTTAGTAAAAAATATATCTATTACACCAGCCTGCGACGAACACAACACGGTGAAGGACGTTATCTATATTACGTAAAGCTGACTTACGGTTCAAAATTAGCAAAATCACACACAATAGCGCAAATGTGTCGCAAAAATGGAACGCGCTAGAATTGTTGCCAGACAATTACAGGCTGCACAGCTGGTTTCGCGCCCCAAATCTAGAAAGCTCCACAAGCAGCAAAACAACCAGATTGTACCGTAAAACAAAACGACGAAAAGTCTAGCGAAAAAAACAACAAATGATAAATAAATATAACCATTGGGTCTGGATGTGCCCAATCAAAACCAGATGTTTTCAATCACGGGCCGCCATGTACTCGGGTCGCGCACAGGCACGATCACGAGCAGATGAAAGAGAAATGCCAGCCAAAAACAATCGGCTTTAACGTACTTTTAAGCGCTTGTTGCTTGGTCGAATCAACAAGAACAAAACAAAAAAAAAAACGTTTTTACTGGATAACAAAGTGTATTGATTTAGAGAAGAAATTTTAAACATTCAAACACTGGCCCTTTGCTGTGCGTGTGACACACATAACCATTCTCATTAACTTCGCTTTGCTGCTGATGCCGCCGATGAAAGTGCACCATTGTTGCTGAATTCAAACACATCCTTTGAGAAAGAAAGGCCCTGCACTGTGTTCTGATGGCTGACTACAAGGGCATGATCATAATACACCCCATGTGTTTGTGTGTGTGTGTGTCCCCGCTTAGTTGGCGATCCTTTTGTAAATGCGGCATCTTGGTACGAAGCACAGCAAACAAGCAGACGCATCGGTATAAAACACTAAAATCTGGAACGATTTAAGGCTAACACAAACCGTCCCGAGGCGGCTGGGAACGGAAATCTTGACTCGCGTGACATACGCTGAGCTGGCTTTCGTGGTGATTGTTGTGTTTGAAGAGAGAGAGAATAAAACACACAATATTTACGACTGTGACCCCCGTCGGATGACAGTTTCGATTGTAAGGACAACTAAACATCCTGCTGGTTTTGCTGAAGGACACGACCTAACAGCCATAATTTGCATTCTGCTGCTGCTGTTGGGTACTGTTGTTGATTGAAGTGATAAAAATCAACCATATAGAGGGAAGGACACCGGTACACCGAAGATCGGTCGGTGGTCAAGTAGGGATTTGAAGTTGGTATGCACAAGGACTGTAACGACGACACTCGTTGACAAATGACACTTTTCCATCTGGTGCAATGCAGAAATTGCTTTTACCCTTTTTTTTCAACCAGTAGCCCAATAATTACAATTTAGCCTGAGAGGGCTTATGTTGACTGTGCTTTAGCAATCGAAAAACATCTTTAAAAAATGGGAACAAATGCCATATGTCTGTTTTTTATTTGTATTTTATCTTGAGTTGCTGTTCTTGACATAGCTTTTCAAACACGGCTACAAACATTAAATTTGTGATAAAAATAATATTATAATAAGAGCCGTGGAAATTACAAACAATTAAACCTACTATATTTGCTGGGATCAACTTAAAATTTGTATGAATTTTACGAAATTTTAGATTATTTAGAATAATTTTAGAACGGAATATAACTTTAGCATTTAGAAAAAAACAGTACATTTTCAGCAGTTGAAAAGACAAATATATTTTTTAATTAGATTAGATTTTTTTAATTGTTTTTAAGTTTATGTTATTTTTTAAATAAATCTTTAAAAATCTAAAATCTAAATGTAAACCTTTAAATAAAACTCATTTTAGGACAAATTTTGAAAACGGCAGTAATCTTCGTTAATGAATTTAGAGTATTTTAACGAGAGAGATGACGTTTAATATTCAAGATGTTGTTTTTAAGTCTCAAACAATATTGGTATAGTTATGTCATATACTGTAAAAATTATAAAGTAATTTATCAATATCCATAAAAGTTTAAAATAGAGTAAAAAACATAAGCAACACTTAGGAAAACTGTTACAAGAGGTAGATTAAACTGCAATTGTTCTTAAGAAACTTTTTTTTAAAGATATTACTTAACTCCTTTCTTCGATTAGGTTTCTGTTCTACTTACTTGACTTATTATTGAGACCTAGCTCATATTCACAAGAAGACTTCATATCGAAGAACGAAATAAATTCTTACTAAATATAAGAATTCTTTCCCTTTGGAAGTTCTAATTCCAATGAGATTTGAACCATGTCCTTCAGTGTTTGTTGGACCGAACGCCAAGCCACAGCACTACGAAACCGACACCGATGTGACACGTTTACGTACAACATAAGTAAGCGCTCTTCCCATATCCTTGGATACCCTGTAGCCAACCGGAAAATACCAGGATGTCCAGCAAAATGTATCCCTTCCGGTGGGAGGAAACGAGCCTTAATTAAGAGAATGAAACGACTTAATTACTTTCCGCAATTATTCCGCCCACCGAATGACCACTAGGGGTGACACTTACGAGGATGTAGTCTCACTGGTTTTTGAAATATTTATTGAGCAATCTCATCTCTCTTGTATTCGTGCAATCATGCAATTTCTTGTTTCTTTTTCGAGCTTGTTCCCGATTTATTATTTGACACCGGTGAACGTATCACAAAATCCTTATCCGTCTGTCTGTTTGTTAAATGTTGTGCGTGCATTTTGGGAATTCGCCACACGATTCGTCGGTACCATTGTTTGCCATTTAGAAAGGATTCATTATTTCGCTCTGAGTAAAGTGTTAACTCGCACCCATTGTTGTCGTTGTCGTCTTTTCTAACAGTGCACCAGACACACACAT
>STHB01018630.1:0-12278 GCA_018908115.1 Anopheles rivulorum
TGTGTGTGTTCCGCAACCAGACGCCATCAAATTGTCGATGGCTTATGAAATTACCGTCATTAGGTGTATCGTACCGATGCGTACTGTTACGATATGATCGTGCCCGACACGGTTTGGTTGGTTTGCTCTTAGAATTCCTTTCTTTTTTTTTCGGACGATAGTAATTGAAATTTCATTTCAATTTGTTAAAAATAATCTTATCATTCATTTAGCTGCGATGAGTTTGGAAAAGGAATTTTAAATCTATTTTGCTCACAAGAGTGTGTGTTTTTGTATATATATATAATATTATCGCTTCCGCTTAAGCAATGAAACCCATCAGCCTTAAATTTATCGCGCCTTAGAGGGTTCGAACTGAGGGAAAGAATTTAGAAAAACAGTTCAACTTGTCCGCCTTGAATTGTTTCACCGCCGGAAGGCTCATGCGTTCCAGGCAAGAAAAAAAAAAGGGATGCCCCGTAACAAATCCTTTTGCAAATCTCGGTGATTTATTGTCCATCGCGAGACGATGCTTTTAACGAGTAAATTAAAATTAAGTAGCGAGTATGGTTAGGTTTCTAGTTTGCTCGTTTTTTTCTTTTGGTAGAATTTATTGTTGGACGCCTCTGGTGCAAAAGCAAGACGGAGCGGTACCGTCTTAACGGGCAAACGTTTGATGAAGGCGTTTTAAGTAGGGAAAATCTTTATAAACAAAAAAAAACACAAACACGATCGATCTCGTTGATGGAGGAAAGGAAAACAATAGTTTATGCTGAAATCGTGCCAAACGAAGGCATCACCATGGGAAGGCGAACAATTCACAAAGCTATTGTCGATCCGGGCAATTGACCGGATTGTTAATGATTGGAAAACGATTGGAAAAGAATGAAACAAAGTTGTGGAATGAAGCGAACAATGCTGAAAGGTAAGTGTACGTGAATTGAAATCGTTTAACTGGTGTGTGTGTTGTTTTTTTTTTCGTATACAATTTGTCGGAAAATTGCTACCCAATCTCTTGGGTTGCAAAGAAGAAGGTTGTCGATGAGTGTAGGCACTGAAAAGCTTAGTGACGAAGAAATTCCTATCGCGAAATCAATAGAAACGTTCGCCGGATTGGAAAACGGTGAAACTTTGGTATCGTACCGAGATCAGTTGTGGGCTTAATTTTCATCCAGGGAAATATCGCACGAACAGTTCCACAACAACAACAGCACACACACACACTTGCACTGTTGTCCGTTTGCCGTGAGGGAATTTTTTTGGAACCTTTTCTTTTTTTTTTGGTGAACGATTTGACTCGAAAATAACCATGCTAGAGCTCTCCAGGCGCAGCATTCGTACCCCGTTCCGAATCCGTTCAGTTAAACTTTCGCAATCTGCTCGACAGCAGAGGGTAGAAGCATCAGATGACTAGCATCGATGGTGGCAAAGCATGACGATATGTCTGACAAGCGGACAAAATCAATATTTCCCGCATACCGGTGGAAAGTTGGCTATCCGCCCCCACCCCTTCCTCCCCCTTTCCATCACAAATGTATGATCGCTGCAGGGGTCTGCATAAAGCGAGCGAATTCGATCAGCAGCGAATGGAGCGAAAGTGGCTCGGTGCGCTCTATCGTTCAACCAGCGAGCCGTGCTATCTGTCGTTGCTTGAATTCAGCACAAAACTCGTGTGTGTGTGTGTGTGTGTGTGGGGATTATGCAACGACATGCAAAACCTGGTTCTGGGTGAAAGTGAGTCTGGTGCAGTGTTAAACTGTCGTTAGTCTTTGTTTGGATTGTAACTACAAATCACACTCACGTGGGGATGCTTCTTCAAGTGTGTGTTTTTTGTTGTTGGTAGTGGATCATGGCGTTACTTCGATTTTGACAGATATCGACGAGGGAACGAAGCAATGCTGTGTGACTGACTGATTCGAGGTAACAGCTAAAAAAAAAGCTCTCATTTTAAATGAAAACAAGGGACAAGAGTTACTTTAATAGTTTTTCTTGCTGTGGGTTAACTTTATCCTTTCGATTTTGATGGTCTACAAAATTATTTTAATTATTTATACAAGTCTTGTTCGTCGAACATATGGGTTATGTTTTTCGAGGGGATCCAATTTTTCGAGAAAATGTTTAACTCTTTTTTTTTTTGGGTAAAGTTTTCCATGCTGCGCTTTGCTGAAATTCTAAATAAATTATTTCCCCGGGACATTTCCCCATCGCACTCCTTGCACCATTGTTTCTTTGTACGTGATTTCTAGAGTTTTGTGGAAACACAGTACCGAATTCTGTTACCGAAAGGATCCTTTCGTGTACTCTATGGTGAAGTCTCAAATTGTTGAACGCTACTAAATTACCCAACCTTCCAGGAGGAGTAAGACTCTTGTTTGAGAGTACATATTGGGTGTTTTAGTTTTGCTCATCTGTTCACAGACTGCAGGAACTCGATTGAAAGACGATCGGTATGCTGCTAACCGTAGAATGCAACGAATTCAATCAAGCTATGGTAGATGCACAATGTTGCTAATATCATGTAGCACCGTCACGAAGCAACAAAGGTATCGTCTTGTTAAATTAAATTGTTTTAAATTACAATAAATTGTTTTAATAAATAAATAAAGGTAACATTTCCATAAAATAAAAGATTAGCCTTAAAATGGAAGCAATTTTTATTTTGCGTACACATTCCCGAGCGCAATCGGTAAATTTTTAATCCATATTTCAAGAGCACTTTGGTAATTAGAAGCAAGGGCACGCATTAAGAAAGGCTATCATGCAAGACCCATCAAACCGATAGGGCGGTTTGCTTCACTCCATTTACCATTACGAAAGCGCGCAAACAGTTGAATAAATAATAATAATCTGTACTCGTTAAAGCTAATGACAGTCAACAGGCTTGCAATGGGAAGGCAAGCGTTCAAGTCTGCATTGGTGTAAGACAATCGTGACGTGTAAGACCATTCGGTTGGTTGGACCCTTTTTCTGGTGCTACTTTACTTTTTGAGTGTTGCCCAAAATGCTTCGTGCCATGGGTTTAAATGAGTCAAACGTTCATTTTTAGAAAAAAGGGAATGGTGATTTTAATGTAAATGTAACGGAAGGTTAAAAATGTCACTTTCTGGAGGGTGACATGATGGTAAGTTATATTAAATTATATGCTCCGTTTCGTATGAATGTTGGCATTTGTAAGCTTTTTTGATTCATTGACTCCAATCGAAGCATGGAGAAGCAACTATTTGCACTTTGGATCCGTTTGGCGATAAAATGAGATTAAAAATATTTCATTATCATAATTGAAAAACTCATTTAATGGGCAAAATTAATGAAAGACATTGCATTCGGATGAGAGTATTAATGTTAGTTCCATATCGCGTTGAAACATAGCATCACAAATCAAACAACTCTTGTGTCGAAGCGCCATTCATCAGCTGGTACGTGGAACTGATTTATTGTAACGTGACATTCCTTGGACTTTGCTGCAGTAACAACGCCCGCTGCACTATTCTTCATCAAGCCTCGACATAAAAAAAAACTCGCCCACGAATCGATCATGCATTAATGTGTGCCCGTGGATAATTTATGGTTCAAAATTCACCAGAAACCCCCGTCGTAAAACTGCCGATTGCACACGTGCACATTTTTCACGAACGTTTCGCGCACACAACTTCGAACACGACGAACGAAAAGTACGCCCGAGTGCCGGGGTTTCTTTCTTATCGCTTATCGGTTGAGTTAGCCTGGGTGAATGCGGGATGCATGCGAGCAGCCAGTTTAAACTTTTCCCCCCCGCCGGTGTATAAGTTTGACCCGGTGCAAAAGTTTTGCGTAGTAAGGTAGAAATTCTTGCCAGAGATTCTTTTCTCCCCCGGGGGGAGAGCCCTTAACCCTTGTTCCGGGTGTTTCTTGTGTTTTGTGGGAGCAATTCTTTTTTTAAATTTTGCCACTCTAGATGGCCATACACACGGCAAAACCGTTGGTTGAAGCAGTTGAGGGCGTAGTTCCGGGTGGAATGCGATGCTGTAACTACCCTTCGAGTTACACGTTCGTGTTGCGAAACAAATCACTGATTGGCAAAATCAATACCCATCTTTGTGAAGTAATCTTTTGTGTTTCCAGCAGCCAGCATGCTTTCGTCAGCAGAAATTTTCATCAGCAACATACAGGCGGACAAACTGGGGACAAGTTTTGCCCCGTAACGCCTTGTTGCCGAAACTTTTACAAACCAAAAGCTGGCGTACCCGGAAAACCCCGGATTGATCGAAATTATCTGTACGATGAAGGGCAGTGGAATCAATATTTTCCTCTACCGGCACGTTTCCCATGCATGCTGCATGAACGAGGAGGCAAAATATCGATTTAACCCCTTGCGGAATGATTTATGACCTTTCATTACGGTTGCATAGAATATTGACCACGTGTGTGTGTGTGTGTGTGTGGTGTTTCACGCTGGTTCAAGAAGTTTCCTTGCCCGCAAAGGTTTCATGGGCAAAAATCCGCATCCCTTCGTAATAATGGCACGAGGGACGTCTGATTGAATCGGCCGTGCGATGGCCTGGCACTACTTACGGACGGATAGGAATTTTAAGCCGAATGGTACATAATCCAGGAAGATATTTGGGTTTTGTGTTCAAATCAGATCCAAAGCTCGTCGGTCGTACCATGGCATGTGTTGCTCGGGGTTGGACCTTCACAACCGATGGCCAATCAATCTCGTATCTCGGGAACCAATCGGAACCGATCTTGTATCATCAAATATGCAAAGGCTATAACTTGCCGGCCTGAATGAGCAAAGAGAAGCCGAAGTGTTGAGCCGTTTGTTGCTCCGTTGACAAATAGTGGGTGCCATGTTTTACTGCCAACACTGGCTGGTTCGCTTTGTTTCTTTCCTTGCCTTTGGCTTTTGGGCTGTGGTGCCTCCAGGAAGTCGTTTGGTTTCACTTCAATAATTTCGATTTCCAGTTCCAGGGCATTGCATATGTAAGAATGTGTACTGGAGGGTAAACAGGGAACAAACATGTTGTTGAAACCGTAAACAAGTACATGCGATATGAAGATACTGCTTTCGGATTAGCTTACCTTGGCAGCATCATTGTTGTTCGATGTTGGGAATGAAGGGATTATTACTTTGACCGAATTACTTCAACTTTAAATCTTTCTTGTTTAAAGGAAAAATATATTGAATTATATTGTTTTTACTTATTATCTTATTTTCTGTGTTATTTTGCGTGCCAAAAATCCGATTTCGGCTTGTTCGGTTAAGATTTAATAACCAGCAACCGAGCACGCTGCGTTAACTCAATTCTGCGGCAGCGTAACAAGGGGAATACACTAATGGAAGTCTGCCGAGATGGATGGATCAGAGTTGTGGATAAAAAACAGTCTTTATTTTTCTCTTTATTTTTGTCACTCTGATGCGTTATTTTTTTATCACACGAACGATAATGGATGTGCCTTCTGCCACGAGAGTGCCATTTTGCTGTGGAAAGGATCATTGTGGTGTTTGGCTGTACGAAGAATGGATAGAAAACTACATAAAGTTTGAACAAAGTTGCAAGTTCAGTTAATTCACTTTAATTTTGCAACTAAACCGAAATTTGTTCACTCGTTTAACGTTTTATTTTCGGTAAAACACTGTTTTAATAGTGCTTTAATAATGAAACTATTGTTCACAACAAAAAATCGAACAATAGCATCAGCTAGCAGGTCGTTGGACTTTATCAGCGAAACGCAAACCGGTCCGTGGTTTCGTCCATTAGGCAATTTGCCAGCCGGCAAGAGAACAGCCGAACCGAAATGTGGTTCGTTTTGTTGTGTCAAGCTTGGAACAGATCAGACGAATAGTCTCTAACACACACACCCAGGTTATCTTATCGTGTCAAGGTTTAAAATAGAAATGGCTGAACGAAATTTACTGACAAAAATCTAATTTCGAAGATCAAATAGACCAAATGTTAGGTTCCGATGCAAGGTGCAACATTAAGCTGTCTTTCTCAGATGCGTCTTAAGTAGAACAATATAAATCTGAGTTGCAAAGTACAATTTATTAAAATGGTAAGATTCTCATCTTTACTATTTGCATGTGAGTGTGTTCCTGTGTAATTCTGTTTCAAACAATTAAAAGCTTCTCCTGCTTTCAAGGTCAACCCAGTGGATGCGTGGATACCGAACCTTTTTCTCTATTCCACAATGAACGAAACGAAGTCATGGCCTGCTGTTTGTGTGTTTCTTTCGAGCTTGAAATTAACTCCCCAAATGGAGACGCATGGTACCTGACGCACGATCAAAAGAGCGAGCGAAACGTAACGTTAGCCGCAATCAAGCGCAACGCTGTGCATTCTTCGTGTCACGTACCAGCCCCGAAGCGAGCGAGGCTTTCTGGGTGCGTAGCAAAAAAAAAAACAAAATGGAACCCACGTCTCGTTCCTTATTGAGTTTCTGTACCATACGAAGGATTCGCTTCGGGCACAAGCAACATTGTCCACCGACCTTTCCTTCTTTTTGCTGTTTCCTCCTTTCCAGCTCAACCATGGCCAATGGTCGCATGGCTTGGCAGCAGATCAAAGATCATTCGTTTGCACCCGAACAATAACATTATACTTCAAAAACATCCACAATCGGGAACGGTTTGTACAATGCGCAGGATGGATGCTGTCGCAACTATACAGCAAGCAATTAAGGTGAGCAGTTATAGTTATTTCTAGGTTATTTCGTGACCTCCACTACACTTGCACTGTGCCCATCGTTTGTGAAGCTTTGTGCAAAGCTTTGACAACAAAAAAGCAAGGAAAAAATAGAACGAAAGAAAAGAGACACACTTCCACAAGCCGGCCTTATCCGGATCGCTTTCAAAAACAGTAGGGAACAAAGTGGTCATTGTTTGTGGGCTCCCTTGTCACACGGCCCTGGTAAGATTTATCTTCTCCTTTTGCTACGGAAGCGCAAACGATGGTTTGAGCGTTTGCTGTAAGGGTTATTGTGTATTGGTTCGTTTTTGGCACGGTCACGTATGTACGGCATGCGGCATGTCGTGCGCACGTTGCGCAGGTCGGACGGTTCTGTAGGACAATCGGCCAACGTTGGACGGGCGTTGGGCTTAGTAGGGCAGCTTAAAATAACGAGCTCGCTTCACAATGTGGGAAAAGGTGAAATAATCGTTCAAATTACGTCATAATGGTGCCGAGGACGGGGTTGTTTTGGGCCAATCAAGAAATGAATGCACCGTTAATTTTCGTGTACAAACTGCCAATACAAGGTGGACAACAAATTAGGCCACATGGGGAATAAATATTTATTCTATACTTTCTTAGATACAAATGGATGAAAAGGAAATACTGTCGTTTAGGGTTGAAGCCACAAAAAAAAGGAAACTCCACCCTGAAACTGTTTTTGAAAATGGAAACCTTTTAAAATCTGCTGTTCACAGACAAATCTGCGGGCGCCCTTTTGAAAGGAAGGAAAGAAAGAAAACACAAACATAAACCTTCATCCATTCGCTATCGTGCAAAGGTCATCGGCATGCCCGATGGGGGATCTTTGCTTTGGGGTTTGGCGACCGTAGAGTGCAATCAGTTTATCATCGAAACATCAACAAGATTTTGTGGTAATAAAAACTAAAGGAAAATAAAAACACAAACCCGAAGAGTAGTGGAAAAACCCCACACCATGTTGTTCAACTGTACCGAAGTGAATGAAATAACAGAAAAAGGGAGAAGAGTTTCTTTCGCATGCACCATTTTTACCTGTGATATGTAAAACAAAACATTTAAAAGAAGAAGGAAAAATAAGTCAACAACAACGTTCATCTTCTGTTGCTTTTGGTTTTGTTTTTGTCTGGTTTTGAGATAATCTCAAAGTTTATTTCCCAAATAAATAGCTTTAATGCTGCTAACCGCACCATCGGTTATTCCACCGCAACTTGTCTAAAGAAAGTGGATCTGTGTGTGTGTGTGTTTTTTTCCTTAAAAATTTTTGCTATACGGTAAAAGGGGGGGGGGGAGGGGGGGGTAGGGGTGGGAAGTTTGTTAAAGAGGGCAAGAAAGAAGGGAGGGGTCAAGGATGAAAGGATGCACTTACTGCCATCGACCGCATAAAGTCCATTACGAATCCTAATGAAGTACCGAATGTACACGCTTGTATGTGTGTTTCCTTCCTAACGCCCTAACGCCCGTTGTATGTGTGTGCTCTTCTCTTAAATAATGTCACTCATTTTTCTACCTTAGCTGGATGAAGTTAAATAGTCGAGACGGTTGATTCGATGAAATAAAATCGAAAACGTGGTTGGAAAACTGTTGGTTTGCTTTGCATTTCATGTCGTTACCCTCCGTTTGTTAATTGTACACCCGCCGTGGGCATGATGCTTGCTTATATCTACACTTTATGCACACTTGGGTTTTATTATCTTTGCTCCAAACCGGCTACCCCGATGTTTCGTATTGCATCCAAATTATGTGTCCTTTTCTTTCCATTGTTTTTTTAAAGATGAACTAGTGTTCTAATGATCGAACAGGTCATTTCACTCATTTTATGTTATTTTGCACGTTTTCTTTGCGTGACTGTCGGTTTTTCTTTTATCTTAATGATAGAGAAAAAAAAATGATTCTGACAACGGATAGTCGACGGCGGATACATTATTCACACTAATCATACGCCACTGTTTACCCATTCACAGCATTTCTCCTTCTTCTGATAAAACTCAGCTCGAAAGCCGGCCCATTTTCAGATCGCTCGAGAAAGCTTCTTTGAAGCTCACCCGATGCTGACTCAGTTGTTTCACATCCATGTTTGCTTGCCTTGTTCTGTCAGTCACTTCCTGCACATTTAAAACGTTTCGAACCGCGATCGCCGTGCCGCCGTACACTTTAAACCATTCGAAATAGGCATTGCAACGATGGTTGAGGGATTCGTTTTTTGTTTTGTTTTTCGGGTAAAACTAAGTCTCTTGCACGTTTGGTTCCGCCCAAAATACATTGTGTGACGTAGTGACTTACCATAAAACACCCCCCTCGGAAAGGTGCACTCACTAAGACAAGGAGGGATGAATGGAGACAAAAATGGGTTTTGCATCTTACGACATAATTCTTCTATTCGGCATCGTTGCGCAACTTGCACAGCCTGCTGCAACGCAGTCGCAGTCCCGTCTGTTACAGTAATGCAACATTGTTTAACCGGGAATGTTGCTGTCCAAGGTGTTGCGGCTTGTATACATTGCGTTCGGTGTGGTTAGTTATGGCATTAACTTCTTTTTCATCGGTGAATGTCGTCTTCGGTGTACTTTTGTTGTGTTTGATTCGTTCCATTTCTCCCTCCCGCGGAAGGAAGTGTCTTGCTGTCACATTGAATGGAAGTATCATCACTATTTTTTATTTAAAAGAAACACATTCGCCTATCGCTCACTGCAGCGAGCAGTTGTTTGTGTCGCTCGCGGTGAAGCAATAATTGTACGACAGCTGTGGTCTGCGATTGAACCAACACGTTGCGTGATTGCAGCCGCGAATATTGTGTAGCACCTGGGGTTGATTTCTTTTTTGCCAGCAGTTTGCCACCCTATGCTGCTGCTTTCTGCTGTCCCGCCCGGTTCGGCACCACTGCTGCACCACGCTGCATTACGCGCAGGACGATGGCACTGTTGATGGCCCAGCAGGACGGTCCGCTATCACCTTACACGCTGACAGCGTCCTCGGCATCGGGCGTGGACGTTGCGAATCTATCGCCCGCGGTCTTGCGAAGGTGTCGAGATCGGTTCGATGCCAGACGAGCGTTAGCAACACCACCATCAGCATCGTCACCGTCAGCAGCTGCACGCTTCGGTGTTGATCTTTGTTCGCGGTCGTGGCACAGCCACGTTGCATCGCCGCCGGATGCTCTCCTGTGTGGAAAGGGAAGAAAAGACGTGAGGGAAAAAAAAACAATCCAAAAGAGTTGGTGAAAGGTAGAAAGCAAACTCGGTCGTTTTGTGATACGATGGCGATGGGACAGAAGAAAAAAAAGTAATCGAAAACAAATTTTCACCTTCGAGCAAACGAGTAAGATAAGACGCTTTCGGTACCGTGGTACCGTTCCGGGCAATATCCGTTCGATGCGATGCAGGATGGGTTACACCGTTACCTTTCCCCCATTTGCCCATTTTCCATCGATGGAAACGAGCTTAAAAGATGGCCATCAATCAATGACGAGCAGGAGAACAAAGCGTACACTTTTCCCATGGCTTTGTGCACCGATTGGATCGATGTTGTTGCGGTGCATTCTTTTCCATTCCAATCACAGCCAACCATGACAGTGAGGTGTGATTTGAAATGGTTTGCATTGTTATCGATCGTTGCGGTACGATCAAAGGACGTTGGTAACTAATGTTTTACTTACGTATGGGATATCGGCAGCTTAGCGCAAACCGAGCTAATAGCAAAACGTAACATATATTGTTGAAACAAAGATAGGAGAACCAAGAATCCAACTGATATATTAAACTTTTAATCATAAATGGTTGTCGTCTTTTTGCTTCAAAGTAAAAATGTTTACTAGGAAGTAACAAAACCAAAGTTTATATATTACCTTTCTCGAGAAATAATTTATCAAAGTGAAACGTACTTTAAATTCTTTAAAATCAGAATAATAATACGATGAGGGATTGCTCAAAATTTGACTTAAATTTCATTGTTATGCTGGAATTAAATTTAATTATAAATCATTTCCTATTGTTGGCTTTTCATTTTATGTAAAAGTATTTGAAATCTTTATATTCCATTAATTTGGTGCATGGAAAAAGCTGTATTATAGTAAAGTCCTATGTTTCTTATTTTCGCAGTAATAAAATTGCTTTACTATTTTGATTTCCTTAAACTTGTAACGTTTTATGCAAATATACTAAAATAATTGAATGAATATTTATATTGTGCAAGCTATTTCCAGCTTATTATGGATATTTTTTTAAAATTCATTTTAACCTTGTCCAAAAAGCTAGAAAAGAAAGCAAATCTTCCATCCACCGTAAATGCTTGCCTCAGAAATGCTGTTTTGTCCCACCTTAAGCACTGGTGGTAAAAAATGCCCAACAACATTTTAATGCCGCGTTGTCGTATCCTTTCGCATTAATGTTGCATCTGCGACCTGCTGCATTGCACCCGCTGGACGATTTCCATTGTCCACCGGGTGGGTACATTAGCGCAAAAGCAAACACACAGCACGGCACGGATTTACAGTGCCGTCTGCAAGTCAACACAAAACGTCACCCAAAGTATGGAAAGCCCCATTTGCCATAAACGAAAATCATTTAGTGTTGCGAGTTGCGTTAAGACTTGCGGCGCTGTTGCTGTTGCGAAAACAGTGTCGAGATAATGCCCAAAAGAATGGCAAGAAATGATAACAAAGCAAAATAAAAAAACGATACAAAACCTCGCGTATGTTAAAGACCATACCCAGCGAAACATGTAAATGAGCGGTTCTACTCGCGCAGCGGCAGTTTTTTTTTTGTTTGTTTTGTTTGGGAAGCATTTTTCTTGGTTCTTCGCTTGCGAACTCTGCACATTCGGCATGTGTTCCGCACTGCACGGAGAGATAACAATTATGTTGTTCCTTTGCTTCTTGCCCAGCTCTGTGTAAGCCACCCTGTCACGGTTCCACGGTGGTACAACATGCCTTCCTTGTGTTGCATCGGCTCTCGACTCGAACACGGCATGCTGCTTAAGCAGCACATCATCATCATAAAGGCTGGCTGGTGCTCAACGGTGCTCGCCCGTCTCACTCGACCACTTTTATTAGGTCGTCCCGAGCGCGAACGATCCAAGTTCGGTGCAAGTTCACCTTGCACTGTTCCACTCACGCTGTATTAACTACAAAAGATATTATCATCTTTTCAGCACGTTCCGTTCCGGGTACGCGGGGGGTGGTGGTAAGACAACCGTGGAACAAGAAATCAACAACAAAAAGTAAAACTTTCCATCTTCAGCACAGTCTACAGCACGGTCTGACATTGGACTGTAGGAGGGCAGCCCAGAAGTGCGCACTTTGTAGCTTTCATCTCAGCATGATGGATCATCACAAAACATTCTTTTCACTTTTAATATTCTACTCATTGTCTTTTAGAAGGAATCATTTCCTGTCTGTTTTGGTGTCAGGTTTTACGATTATTCAGAGCGATTTTACAAGCAGAGAAATAATATTTTTAAAAGTTAAATAAAAATAAAGAATGCCTACTAAAATGAGGAACTTTTAAAAGTAGTTTTGTAATGAATTTTCCACACTTTTACGCTTAAAACAGAGTGCTACCTGTACTACATAATTGACACTCAATAATGGATATTAATTAATTAAACAAATTT
>STHB01018643.1:0-12276 GCA_018908115.1 Anopheles rivulorum
GGAGTAGCTTCTCCTTCGCACTAATGCCACCAAACTTGGGCTCGAGAGCAATCGGTTCTGGACGGGTTTGGACGGAACAAAAGGGAAAAGATTAAGAAATTGGGGACGAACAACTTTCAACACGACAGTACGGATACCTTCGAAGTCACCGGTACGTTCAAGGGTCAACAGATATTCACCGTCCAGTGTCAGCAGGGTTAGGTACTCGACGATGCGATGTCTTTTGACGGCGATAACACTGTGAAGCAATCAGCAGAGGGTTAGCATGGACAATTGGACGAATTCTAGCTGCAAAATGACAAACCTATCGTGAATTTGCTGCACAATCAGATCTTTCGCTTTTGCATCCTCCCCAGTATCGTCACCATGGTCCAGGAACTCACAGCTAGACACTTTGGTAACGTTCCTGTCACCCGGTATCACTTCGTACGCCTTGCTCGGTCGTCCAACTTGTAGCACAATGACCGACGCATCGGTTGCCTCGAGTTGGTTTGCTAGCCGATCACAGTAACCACCGACGTCCACCGTTTCCAAGGGTACGGAAAACACTTGAAACACGCTGCCCAGTGTCATGCTAATGACACCGCCGATCGACAGCAGCACTAGCGCCAATATCTGCCAACGATACATCACGACCAAAACGCTGGTACTGATTGATCAGCACCGGTGTGAAGTGATATTTAAAGACCGGAATTGCCTAGCCACCCTTTGCTGCTTAGTTACTTCGGTGGAATGTAAAGGGGTTGAACTTGAAGCGTTGATAGGCCCAACAAAACGGGCTATTGCACGCGCGTACGGATCACATGTGATTGTAGTGTTGCACGTTCGTATGGGGTTTTCATGAAGTTAGTGTCTGTTCCGTAAAATGATCTTTGCTATCGAAAGCGCATCTAGCGCATGATGTATCATGAAATTCACTAGAAAATAGTCATTGATATCAAATTCCCTTGTTACCCAGACTTTGTCACTTTGTTTTCTTCTTTGGAGCATGGAGACAAGGCTTTGCAAAAATCTAACCGAAACTGGTTTTTTCTTTCTTTCTTTGCCGTCGATAGCAGAACGGTGTGGTGCTGGTGGAAAAGGCCACAGGCGTGTTGTGGTGAATTTATTATAATACTTTATTATGATCAGCTTCGACAGAGTTTAGCGATAGACGAGCCCCAAACGCTGTACATTGCGTCATCGTACCTTTTTAACGGTTAACGTCTTAATGTGTCCACCGCCGCCGAGAAGTGACAGAAGAACTTTCTGCGCGTCATCTTCACTCGGATCGAAGTAGGACACCACCTTTGGTTTGTAGTTTTTATCTGTAAACATGGTGACTTAGTTAAGCGTGAGTTTAGATAACCGTGTTGCACGAGAGCAACTTACCGAGCACCTTCTCGGTGGTTAGAGTGAGCATCAAACCATCGCCGGTGGTGAAAATAAAGTTCTCTTTCAGCAGGTTCTGGGTGTCACCCTTGATAAAACGGATCTGATGCTCGTCTAGGTTGATGGTTATGCTGAAAAATGATGGCTGAAAGTTAAGAGTCACATTCGGTGACGATTTGGTCGCACGCACACACTTACCCACTCGCCAGCAGATCCGTCACGATCGTACGTATTTCATCGTGATCATGCTTGCTGATCGTATCGGTCGGCTGTGGTGCACCCGACGCAAATCCAATCACTAGGCAGAAGACAATCCCAATGCCGGCTGCTGTTCGATGTTGTTGTTTCATTGGAGTTTTTTTGTTTTGTCTGTTGCTGCTGAAGTCGACACTGATTTAACCGCGAAGACAACCTGATTGCAAGTGATGGGTTCGCTTGATCGGTTCAAGTGTCTTATAAACACTGCTGAAGAGGAAGCCAACACTTAAGGAGTGGAAGGGGGGATAGGTGGAGGGGGTGGGGGAACTTGAGAAAATGGAAACGAGAAGTGGAGTGTGATAGGAGTCTCAGTAAACGAGTGAGTTGGAATGCCAAATTTATCCATAAGCTACTGGCGCTGGTCAAGATGATCGGTGACGTGTGATGAGGTATTTCTGGAACTATTGTACTTACCGTCAAGAGCCTGTGCATTGGATTTCCCCATTGAGAAAGGAATCTTGTATTGCCAACGTTTGTGGACAACATAAAAATAATTAAAGATCATCATGCTGCGCGTACGCGTCAGCAAATGTAGGTCAGCCAGGAAGGAGCTGGTAATGTCAGCGCTAATTTAGCAGCTGAATATCCCTTGCTATCGGATGCGTTGCGGATGCAATTTCAGGCCCTTCTAGTGCGCAGCTGTCATGCACACATGTAACACAGGCACGTCCGCGCTGGCGTCTGTAGCACCCTGTGTATGTTGACGTACCTAATCCTTTCCCGGGACCCTTTCGATGTACGGAACCGCATGGTGCTTCAGTCGCGCGAGGTTAATTCGATTTATGCATGCATCCACCGCGGTACCGGGTACTGGGAATCCTTTGCATACGGCACACATATACAGAAGGTTGTATTGTGCCGCAGGACACGGTCGGTCGTAACCCTTCAGCAATAATGCAATGCTACCCAGCTTAATCAATAACCAATCAATGGGACGCATGTAGACGGAGCAGCTGTTCGTATCTTCGTAGATACGTGTTACTTCCTGCTGAGGGAATCCGTTTTTTTAAGTTTTCGTATCCGTTAGGCCGAAACGGGCGGTTAAAGCGTTCAAAACGGGACGCGATGTTTGAAATGAAAATTATGCTCGCCTAACGCTGCTCTAACTGCCAAAAGAAGAAGAGTGCCCCTGGACGGAACTGTACTGTATGGAGTTGCCGAAGAGTTGGTACAAATTGAAAGCACAAACATCGTATTGGGTTTGAAGATTTTTGAACAGTAGAAAACTCAACGGCGTCGGCGTCATGTGGTTTTTGTTGGAATCGGTTCGGTTTTCATTTTAATTTAGACAGGAAATAAACAAAGCCCCAAAGTTCTCAACCCCGGTGGGTTCACTAGAATGTGAACATACGCGTCCTCAACCCGGGGAAGGGTTCTCATTTCTCCGATTGGTCAACGGTTTGGGAATGGTTTTGGTTTTGGGAATGAAAGGAAAAACGAACCAACGCAACCTTATACCATTTGCTCGACAAAACATACAAACACCCGTGTGATGGGATGGGTTTGCCTCCAGGCCATTTCTCCTGTAAGGCCATTCCTGCCGTTGTGGGTAAAACGGTGCTTTGGAAAACTTGGGAGAAAATGGTTGGAAAAACAAACAGACCACTCGACCAACAGAAACCCGATGTCCAACGTTTGGCCGTGGTGGCCACATGGGCAGAGTGTCCACGAGGTGAAATGGAAGGAAAAACATTCCAACAGGCGCCAACACGAAAGGGGGGAAGGGTGGGAATGGGTGCGGAAGAGTTTCGAGGATCAGCACACATTTAGCTGAAAAGTTTCTCAAAAACCGCCTGAAGCTGAAGGACATCCATCGGGTGTGTGTGTGTATGTAGAAGGGGGGGGGTGGGGGGAGGGGAAGAAGGGAGAACGAAATTTCACCATCATTTGTGCCTGTGGCATGTTGAAGCACTTGTGTGTCTGTGTGTGTTCATCAGTCGCAAAGACCTAAGAATTACGGTGTGGGGGACCTTTCGAACGGTCCAACATGGTCGCTGTCCGAAACTAGCAACACTCCCAACTCTCACCTACTCAAAAAACGAAACTCGAGCTTTTTTGGGGGACGGGTAAGCTTGTTTGGGGATAACACAAACATGGGTCGAATAACTGGTGCTTCTTCCTGGGCAGAACAAACATAGACACGGACCTGGAGACTTGAGCAGAGCAGTATTGCTAGTAAAAAGACGTCTAGGTAGTTGGTCATGTTTTGCCAGTGTGCAAAACGAAACGGGTTTCGGATTGGTGCCTCGACATTTTTTGTTTGTTTGTTTGTTAAGGGTCAAAAAGTAGACACTGTTAGTATGTTGGAGATGATAAGCGTCAAAAGACGAACGGAGAGTAAATAGTTTTTGTCTATTGAGAAATATTGATCGGTATTAAGGGGGAGTGGAGAACGTTAAGGAAACATCAAATAAATGAGTAGAAGTTTTCATATTCTTGAATGTGTCTTCAAATAAAAGGAAGTATGACTCATGAATTAAGGCAGGGGTGGATCAAAGGGTGTGCAGAGTAGGAGGGTGCTTAGGACCCTTCATTTAGGGACTCCCGAAAAGTGGACGCCGACCCAGTAGATAGAATCACTTCCATTTTCAACTGCCAATGTCCAATTTTAACCAAAGAAATCGGCCTGTTTCACGATTTCCTTTAGTAGTGATCCACAGCACACCAACACACTGCAGTTCAAGATGCAAGGTTCGAGCAGTTTCTAGCTGTCATCGATACTAACATATGTAAACACATCACAGTAGGCGCAGAAAAGTCTCAACGAGGAGTTTTGCTTTTGTTTGACAAGATTGAGATACTTTTGAGCAATTTTAAGAAATGTCTCTAGGCGACTTATTCTTATAATCAATTACTACCACCGAGGGTTTCCTTCCGATTTGTGATATTAAAATCATTTAATTCCCCTGTCGTTGGAAAATTTCTTGGACTCGAAAAAATTGCTCAGAATTCGGTTGCAGTGGGATGCCGCGCACTCCATCTGTGTGACCCATCTTAAGTTTTCCGCTCAGGGTTCGGCTTCGAGAAGGCCACAACGTAATGAACGCAATGCCATGAGATAGGAAGCTCGTTGACCTAACCTCAAAAATTAATTCCCATGTCCCAAGACGTTCGTTAGGGGATTATAACCATTGGTCATCGCTTGAAGATGCCCGCGTGGCAGACAGCGTCGCCCTATTTTGCCTGGCCAAGACCAAGACTGCTGGCAGGAATTTTAATCACTTTGATTTATCCATCGCTTTCCACTCTTCCCTCCGGTTTTCCTCCCGTTGTCTACGTCCATGTCAGTGGCACAAGGCCATGGAAAAATGGAAAGGGGTTTTCGGTTCAAAGTTTTGATCCTCTCAACTCGATGTTCCGAGAGTGGGGGGTTTTCGCCGGTCGATTCGTAGTAAAAACCGGTACGTGCAAAAGTGACAGTGTCACCCGAAAAACGAATGACCAAAAGTCGTATCTACATTAGCATGCCCATTCCCGGGGTGCCATTTTCACTTCCTGCACCTCGTAAGGACCTTCCATTCCTCTCTGCTAGCCCTGTATGGACTTGGAACTGAACGCAACGAACCGTTTTCAATTCGACCGGCTCGTTGGCGTCGTACACCCTTTTTCATGGCAAAACCCGGTGCTCGCTCGCTCTCAATCGTCCGAAACGGCTCGTGCCCGGGCAAAGTCCGGCTAGGTCCGCCCCGGGAAGAAATATGAAAAGTTCTTAAGTCTTTGATTTAAATTTCGGTCACCGGTTTCGCCCTAGCACCCTAGGGTTTCTGTCCCGAGCTGACTACATTCTGCCTGACTGATACTCCTGATTCGGCCATGTGTGCCCATGGCACACCCGGGCAGCACCGTTCGAACGGATTTTTGAGGAGCTCGCAGGGGAGAACCTTTGGGACGGGATATTGGATGCTTATGGTCATGGGCTAAGTAGGTGACATTATTTAAATGCTGACTTGGGCTGCTAGCCCAACGTCCTTTTGCTGGCCCTTTTGTTCGACATTGGCAGAAGAAGGATGTGGATGTTGTGGATCAGAATGAAGAGTTTTCGATTTTTCAACGTATTTATTAGCCTCAATCCCAGGAGCCACGGGAATGCCACGGGAGAGAGAGAGAGAGAGAGACAGAGAGAGCGTATTAAACACTGTACCGTTCACTGGACGGTTGCTGTGATGTGTGTACGAGAGTAGGAGGACTTTCGTAGGCAACCATCCATGAAGCGGACTATTTCTCCGGGAAAATAGCCAATTTCGTGTTTGAAAGCATGATGAATGGGTGGCGGTTTCTTTCGTGCAATCTTTTTCCCAAACCTTCCATCACTTCACCGGGCTTCTGTGTGTGAGTCCCTTCGAGTTGGACAGTTGGAAGTGTATGTTCGAGCGTGTGTCACAAAGGTTGTCACCGGTGGTGGTGGTGGTGGTGGGAGTTTTTGGAGAAACCCCAAAATTAATACACACGGTCGCCTGGATTAGGACACTATTAATAAGTCACCAGACGATGTAGGCCAACGGATGGGCCATGGATAAGAACGTTCGCTGAACCAATGGATGGTTGAATTTTGGATGCGGGAGAGTTGGGACATGGTTATGCTTCGATTAGCTGTCTTCCAAACTGGGCGCCAATCGTGAAGTCACTCCCGAAATGGTCCAGTTAACGCCGAGAGTGATGACGGTAAGATATTGGTCGGTCATTTTGCGATCCGGATGGTTGCGTACGGGAATGGCGTTCAGGAAATAATTAAACCATTTCAAGACATTTACTATGAGTGTGACGTTTTATTGAAGTTTATTGGAAACTTTTGGTGCTGCTTTGTGTTATTAATTCTACCTAAAGTTCAGTTTGTTTGTGATGAACTTGTTTGATGCTGGTTCGTTACTCTACGTGAAATCTGGATGAAATTTGTCTACACGAATCGTACATTTACGATGTCACGAAGCGCACGGGAACGGGATAACAAATATTCATCCTGGGAATTGGATGCCCATGCCGTCCGATCGTCCGATGAAGGCTTGTTTGAGTAATGACGTCGCGTTTCTTTGGCGCGAAAGATAACAAAAAAGTACACCCCGAATCTCCGAATAGCTGGAACACCCTCATGTCCGAGGAAGGAAAAATCAGACACTCGGTGCTGTACGCAGGAACTGCCGGCCATAAAACGATTTTCGGCAACTACTCTCTTTACAAAAACCTCCAAAAGGCACCAAAACGGGGAAGAAAACATTGCGTAGAGTGTTGTGGAGAATTATTTATCGCTTTGGAAAATATAAATAATCCCACTTTTTCCGGGACGAAGTTATTGCGAGTTTGTGTTTTTTTGTTGTTGCAACCGCTCATCCTTTCAACGGGGTGGGGGAAATGGGACGGTTCGGGTTCGGGTCCGTGTGTGCGTTACTGTGTCCAAGAAGGAATGGTGTTTGCCAACTGCCAAACATTACACCAACGCTCCCGGGGCCGGTACGTGATCGTAGCCGTACGCGTTGATTTTCCAGACTGATGCTGTATTCTGCGAGTGCCAGTGTACTGGGTTGTGGCCGGGTTCTATATGATTGTGGGTGGTTTTGGGAGAAGTTCGGTGGGTGATGAAAAATAGCACATGATAACGGTTTTGGACAGTTACCAGTTACCAGACCTTTACACGAACGGTCGATTGGGACCGACCGACCATTAGGAAAAACCCATTGGCCCCTTCCGGCGTGGATTGGTGGGATGGAGGTGTTTGTGTGTTCTCTAAAAAGAGCCATCGTTTTCCCTTTTCTTTTTGTACGCACACAAACATCATCCCATTCCGGTGTGTGATGGGCTATCGGCTTCCTTTCGGTTTTCCACGGAAGGTAGTTCCACATAAATGGACGCTTGTTATCTCTTGACCCAGGGTGATTAGAATTCCTAATGAATTCTTCCACACACTGCGGTGCTGCTCGGTGTTGTAGTCGATTCTGTCCAATTTCCAAACCAACCGTTCCGTACTCGGTTACCGATCTCGATTGCCCGATTGAAGATGGAAGTTTCTCCGGCCAAATCTTGTGCCCCTGTTTGGGAGTGCCCAAGTGTGAAGAGCAACAGAGCAAAAGGGCGGCTTACATAACCACAGAAACCGCTGGACGCTTTCCCCGGGCGGATGGTGGTGGTGTGAAAGTTGACTCCCACCTAATGGTGCCCGAACCTCCGAAAAACCGATGATCATCGGAATGATATGCGTTGGTAAAGCGATTTAATTTTATAATAAAATAAATTCAATTTATTTCGAAACCTTCGCAGTAAAGCTGGCAACCTTTCCATCATGTGCAGTTGGTTCGAACTGGGGGAACTCTCGGTACTCTCGGTGCTATCAGTTCATGCGAGCTAACTATTATGCAGGGAAAAGAGTTTCATAGCTAGATCATACGGCAGCAAAGTTGTGATGGTACATTGTTCCGATGGGTTTAGAAGCAGGCAGCGGCTTCCTTAGCTCTTGGACATGCATCAACAAAAGGTTCACCATTTTGGACGAAGGATGAAATTGAGAAGATTCCGTTTCGATGCACCTGAAACGCAATAGTGTACACGGGTTGCCCGGATAGAGGGAAGTGATCAGGACATAAGGATTTATTTTATGCTTTTTATTAAAAATTTTAATTACAAATAAAACTCGTGTTAGTTGTTGAAAATGTTTATTAACCAAATTGAGTAATCGATTTTTTCCCCTCTAAAATAACCTTAAAAGATACAACAGTTTTGAATCACTACCAATGTGCAGAACCTACCGGACCGTCGGCTAATGGCTTCCCGGAAACGGAAGCCTGCATAGGTAAGAAACAAGAGCCGAATCTTACCGGGGAATCTTGGCTCGCTTACTTATAAGCAAATGGGTCGGTTCCTTTGCTGCCGCTCATTGCTAATGCTGCCAGAGGCTTCCGCTTCGCGTTGCTGTTTGCTACGTGACGTGTACGCCTTGCATTCAAGCCTGGCTGCATTCTAATACAGGTGCAGATGCACAGTGTCTGAACAACGCAAAAGTCGGAACGGAGTCGTGGAGGTGGATTATATTTTATGAACTGATTGAATCTATTCACCTTTTCCAAATAAAAACTGTTCCCATCAGCGGAAGCAAGCAAAGTTGAGCGGTAAATGGTGTTTAGCGAGTGAAAGCTTTTAATAGGAAGGAAGTAGTGCTGCTTTTTTTTAGTAGGCAAAATAATTTTGCATCCACTAGGGTGCCACTAGTGTGAGACAGAGCTACAAAGCAATGCACATGTACGTTAACCTTTCATGTTTTCCCAATGTTTCTTCATTAGCACATTAAATTTACATACCTAAGCATCTGCAAAATGTCACAACGATCCATACCGACGACGGTAGTTGTCAATTTAAGGAAGGAGAAAAGAAAATGGACATTTCCACAGCCATACATACATCCCCCGAGGGGAACAATCCCTAGCGTCCATCAAAGGACGCGCATGCAACCGACAGTCGTTGCCCGGGCAACGAAATAAAACGCATAAAAAAAGACATGTTTCGTACGTCTAAAGTAAAAGCATGCAGCAACCCTTGTCTATTTATTTCTATTAAATAAAATATGTGTTGTCCTTCGAAATGTCCTTCCTTTTTCGCATCCTTTCCTTACCTACCGTGGACCCTGGGCCCTAGAACTAGCCCAAGAACCAAGATGGGTGGGTTGGGGGTGGTTTAAGTTTAGCGCTAGTGGGTGAGAAGCAAAGTGTTGTTTTTCCTTGTTTTCTTCCGCTTAGCATCGGCTGCTAAGAAACGAAAAGAAAAGCAAAAAAAAAGTAAGGAAAAATGTTCACTTTGAAAATCGAAGCTACCGGGCGATGGTTTTGCCGGATGGTTTCCCATAACAACCGTCGTCGTCGTCGTCGTCGTCCGTCGGGCGTATTTTGGTCGACGTCGAGTTCATCCCTTTCTCTGTTGTTGTGTGTGCTGTCGTTCCGTTCCAATGGACTGGTGCACACCGTCTGTGGCAGACTGTGGTCAAGTGGGCCAAACCAAAAAAAAGGGACAGTCCCTAGGATCTTCTTGGAGGCGGGGGTGGGCCGAGAAAGAGGAAAGGACATGTGGGGGGGTGGGTTTTTTGAAGACAATCTCAATATTCATCCATTTCATCTAACGGGGGAGTGGGTCAGAAATTCCCAGTATCTTGTTAGCACATGCCGACCATTTTTGCCACCCCACACACACATACACACACACGTACGGTTGTTCTTTCCCTTGTTGTCCCGCTGCCCGTCCTTTGCGTCCAGGGCTGGACGCCCATTTTATAACCTCATACCGGCAAATATTGACACATTCGCACAAATGTACACCCACCCACACACACACACACACGCTCGGTCTATGGGCAGAATCTCCCTTTTTTCCCAGCCCTCCCGGAATGTCCTCTCTAAACAAAAACCCCCGTTTCATGCGGGAAATGCGAAAAACCCTCGCTCGGCCGGAAAAAGGGACCAAACACCCGTCCACCGGTTCGCCATGCCGCCTACAACATCCTTCCCACCCGGAGGGGTTTTCTCGGTAGCTTCCGCAAATGCTCCGTTCCGGGGGGTGGTTTGTATCGTCCAGTTTTCGCAGAAACTACCTACGGACTTACCGTATGTACGGTTTTTGCTGCTTCCGCTGCGTCGTAGCTCCTGCACTGGGCAAACTCCCACACGGTTTACCCTGCCCGGGTATGGCCAGCGGCCAGCAGGAGTGGGCGGCAGGTTGCGGTGGTTACGCTGGAAGCTGGGCACTTTTTCTTACCGGTCGTTTCGGCTTACCCACCGAGGCAAGGGTTTTCCTTCACTTCCGTTTCAAGTCCTCCTCCCCCCCCCCCTCCGTCCGGTTTTCCGGGAGCCCTTTCCCGTAGCGCCGTAACAAGAAAACGAGTCAATTTTATTAGAAAATAAATGCATAACGAAGGTCCGCACGGGAACGGAAAGGGTTTTTCGGACTATTGGTTGATAGTAAAAAAGGATAGTCTTCCCCTGGTCCCTGCTGGGGTGGGAGGAAGGGAAGAGAAGTGGGAAAAGAGGCGAAGAAAAAGGGTCAGCAGTAGCTGGGATTGGGGTTCGGGGGTGGACGGTAAGAAAAACAACCCTCACTCGTATCGGGCGCATCGTAAAGCGATCATTTTTACCCTCGTCCAGCAGTGTGGTACGGTGTCCGCATGCCTTCTGCCACAACTCAACCCCAAACCCCCCGAACCACCCTTCCATCAGAAGGGTTTTCCCAGTACCGAACGGCCTGGAATGTCAGATGGAAATCGTTCACACATTTTGCATGGAATGTTTGGTCACTAGCGGAAGGACGACGAGCATGGGCGCACCGAAGCGCACGTACACACACACACACACACACGGACACACGGACACATGGACACATAAACTTATAACTAGCCAACCCACTTAAACCGTGGCTTCGAGTGCCTCGTTTACCGTTTGAGTAGGAGAAGCTGATGGCCAACAGCGCACCCGAGACCGAGCGAGGGTTCGTTGTTTCAACGAAGAACGGACGTCCCTTTTTGGTTGTGTCCCTTCCAACAACATCCCTTTTTCCCATTCTCTTTCTCTCTCTCTTTCTTCCTCCCTCTTGCTTGATGTGTGTGTGTGTGGGGGAGAGTAAAGCACTTTCCCTTGTGTGTCCGGTTTCGGGAAAAACTATTCCGTTTTTTTTCCTATCACGTCCATCACCTGTCTCGCTCTGCCGGACAGTTTTCCTATGTAGTGCGCATGGACGCTCGGACGCAACTAATAAAATGGAGGACCATGTTCGGTGTTTGTGTACGGCACGGGCATAGCATTTATGTGCAAATGGTGATTAGAATGTGTGTGATATTTCAACGTTTTTGTGCGAGATTTACATTGGAAAGGATTTTCGCATTTCCACATTCCATTTGGCGAAAATCCGTTGTGTGGAATATTTTTGCACATTACACTAACCTCAATGGTTGCTTTGCTATTTCTAGTGAGAATGAATGGGCAGGCCGTGCAAATAAATTGTAAATTTTGTACGATTATCTGTCGTTTTATTGTTTAGTTTTGTTTTTATTGTTAAAATGGCATATATTTAACGTTTCCTCTAGTTTTTGATATAACAACTGAAAGGTTTACTTAAGAGTACCAGATCGCAATTGCTTCAACTTCCAAACGCGTTTTAGTGAACCATACTTTAGTAAAATTACTATTTATCATGTTAAGACTGTGCTGCTGTAGTGTCTTTTTTATCTCACGTCTAAGACGTTGTGATTCGTTCAATGCTGAGACTGTTTCTTTGATTGGTTTGAAGTTTCTTTTCTATTTTCTGTTTTACGCTGAGTGACAAACACTTCATTAAATTATTGATTGGAGTTTAAAATTAAATTGAATTTATGCTAAATATTATCACGACTTATGTCGAGATTTGAATCTACAACGAATTCTCACCTTTGCGTAATGTCAATGTCACATTTGTGATAGTCTCAAGAACTCACTGATACTCTGTACGGTCAAACATTATATGTTAACCTTATCTGTTTCATGTTTGAGTTGAATAGCTTCTCTTGGTCTCTGTCGTCAAATTATTGGATAGAACGATTACAACCACGATGTCTGTTATTAGCTTAACAATCACTTGACCACCGATGTAAAGTAGCACAATATGTGTTCATAGGAAAATTTTTATTCGAAGCTAAATACGTCCTTG